>NEWO01001009.1:7876-20707 GCA_003013225.1 Phalaenopsis aphrodite
TTTTGTTGGGATTATATTGCATATTTATTATAAATCTACGTGCATCAAGTTTTTGGCACTGTTAAGTGGTGTCAACTTCATAAATATTTGCATATATAAATCTCATCCGTGTCAAGTTTTTGGCACCGTACCAGGGAGTTAACAACAAAATTAGTATTTTATTTTACTTTATTTTATTTAAAAAATAAATAAATAAACAAAGAAATAAGTGTGTTTGTAGTTTATTTGGAACATTTTCTTACTTTAGTGTGTTTGCTTATTTTTAATTACTTACTTTATTCAGTTTATGCGTAGTGTAAGATATGAAAACTTAGTACCTTACGACTCTGAGTTAGACAGAACTTTTGAAAAATTCAAAAACAACAAAAAGAGAAAGATCAGTTTAGCAAAATGACTTGCAATTTAAATAATGTTAGAAATGAAAATAAACATCATTAGAGACCTTTAAGAGATTATGCAAATTCTACAGCAGATGAAATTCATTTAAGCGTTCAAAATCCTGCTGTAGCTGCTAATTCATTTGAACTTAAACCAACTATTATCCAAATGGTACATAACTATAAGTTTGGAGGAACACCTACTGAAGATCCTAATTTACACCTTGCTAGTTATTTAGAATTGTGTGCTACATTTAAATATGATGGAGTGTCAGATGATGACGTCACACTTAGTCTTTTTCCTTTTTCACTAAGGGATAATGCTAAGATGTGGTTAAACTCATTAGCACCTGGATCTATCAGAACATGGGGAGATTTATCACAAAAATTCTTATCAAAATATTTCCCACCAAAAACTGCTAAACTTAGAAATGATATCACATGTTTTTATCAGTTTGAAGGGTAATCAATTTATGAAGCCTAGGAAAGATTTAATGATCTCTTTAAAAAGTTTCCACACCATGGGTTGCCAGATTAGTTAATAATTCAAACTTTTTATAATGGTTTAGTTGGATTTCTTAAATCAATAATTGATGCTGCTGTTGGTGGATCATTAATGTCAAAACCATTAGATAAAACATATTCATTAATTAAAGAGATGGCTACTAATAATTTTCAATTTCCCTCTGAAAGGGTATATCCAAAAAGAGTAGCTAGGCTACAAGATTTTGATGTAATATTTATTTTAGCTGCTCAAATAGCTGCTATATCAAACAAGATAGATCAAAATGGAATGAATTATTCTCAGATAACACATGTGCTTGAGGAGAGCTCATTTGGACAAATGATAGAATCTCAATCTTCTTATGTGACTTTAAATGCAATAAACAATCGTTCTAATAATCCTTATGTCAATTATTATATTCTTGGTCGGAAGAATCATACAAATTTTAGTTGGAGTAAAAATAACTCTAATGTTGCAAATCTATAATGGGGAAATAACACTACAAACCCAATGGGAAACTACAACAATTAAGGGAACCAAGCTTATAAACCTTATTACCCCCAGGTTTTAATAATTTACAGAGTAAGGATAAAAAGTTATCAATGGAAGAATTGATATTGTAGATGGGTAGTCAATTACAAATTCAAAAACATGAAAAATCAATTAGGATGAATTGCTACTGCACTTTGCAATAAACCTCCAGGTACATTGCTTAGTAATGTTGAAGTAAATCTTAAAGATCAGAAGAAAGAGAAAATTAAAGCTATTCAACTAAGAAGTGGAAAAGAATTAGAGAATAGAGTTCAAAAAGAAGTTGAACTTGAAAAAGATGAGGTGGAAAATGAAAAATCTAGTGATGATTTTAGTTTGAAGGAAAATATCCTATTAAGCCAATGGAAATCACTATAGAAAGACCACCACCTCCTTATCATCAAAGATTGAAACATAAGCATAAACCTAATCAATTTTCAAAATTTTTGGAAATTTTCAGAAAATTAATGATAAACATTCCATTTGTTGAAGCTTTGGAAAAAATGCCAAGCAATGTGAAGTTTGTGAAGGATATACTTAATAAGAAAAGGAACTTTGTAGATAATGAGACTATTGCACCCAATGAAGAGTGTAGCGCTAAACTTAAAGATCCTAGAAGTTTTACAATTCTTTGTGCTATTGGCAAATGATTTTATGGAAAATATTTATGTGATTTAGTAGCCAATATTAATCTTGGGTCAATATAAATTTTTAGAAGGTTGGGCTTAGGATATATTTCACCTACAACTATAACTCTGCAGTTAGCCGATTGTTTGATTACCTATCCTAAAGGACTTACAAAAGATGTCTTGGTAAAAGTTGATAAGTTTATCTTTCTTGTGGACTTTATTGTATTAGATATGGAGGAAGATAAATAAATTCCTATCATTTTAGGAAGACCATTCCTATTAACTAGAAGAGCATTGATAGATGTGAAGAAAGGAGAACTAACTATGAGAGTTAGTGATCAAGAGATTACATTTAATATTACAAAATTGATGAGATACCCTACAAAAGAGAAGAGATTGAATGCTTCAGAATGGACATTAATGAATATTTAAGCCATTAATACTTCAAGAAAACTTTTGAAAGGGAATTTAAAAAGGAATATATGGAATATCAAGATGATGATAGAATTCAAGATGAATCTAAGTAAAGAGCATATGGATTATGTTTAGGAAAGATTTGAAATGTTGGATCCTACAGAAAGTAATAAAAATTTGATTTCATCTATTGCGAAACCCCCTGAACTAGAACTGAAAACGCTTCCTACACATTTGAAGTATGAATTATTAGGAGATTTATCTACATTACCTGTAATAGTATCCTCAACATTAATTGATATGCAAGAACAACAATTGTTTGAAATTTTGAAAAGATATAAGAAAGCCTTTGAATGTACATTAGCGGATATTAAGGGAATTAGTCCTTTATATTGTATGCATAAAATCTTATTAGAAGATCAACATGAACCAAAAAGTGACCCTCAAAGGAGATTAAATCTTATGATGAAAGAAGTTGCAAAGAATGAAATTTTGAAGTTGTTAGATGCGGAATAATATAACCTATTTCAGACAGTGCTTGGGTTAGTCTAATTCACTGTGTTTTAAAGAAAGGAGGCATCAATGTAGTAACATAAGAGAATAATGAACTAATATCAACAAGACAAGTCACTGATCGACAAATTTGCATAGATGATAGAAAATTAAATTCTGCCACCAGAAAGGATCATTTTCCTTTACCCTTTTTAAACCAGATGTTGGATAGATTAGATGGGCATGAATTTATTTTTTTTCCAAGATGGATATATCGGTTATCGTCAACTACCTATTGCTCCAAAGGATAAAGAGAAAGCAACATTTACTAGTTTCTATGGAACTTTTGCTTTTTTACGAATGCCTTTTAGATAATGTAATGCATTTACAACATTTGAAAGATGTATGATGTCAATTATCAATCATTTGATTGAAAAAGGGATTGAAGTCTTTATGGGCAATTTTTCTGTATTTGGAACTTCATTCAAAATATATCTAAATATTTTAGAGAGATTTTTGGAACGTTGTGAAAAGACTAATCTCTTATTGAACTAGGAAAAATGTGAAGTTATGGTTGTAGGAGGAATTGTGCTTGGACATAAAATTTCAAAAAATGGCATGGAAGTAGATCTTGCAAAAAAGCAGGTTATATCAAACCTACCTCTACCTACCACAGTAAGAGGAGTTAGGAGCATTTTAGGACATGTTGGATTTTGTAGGAGATATATTAAGGATTTTTCAAAAATTACTAAACATTTATGCTAACTTCTGTAGAAGGATACAAAATTTGACTTTAATCAAGATTACCTTAAATCCTTTGAAAATTTAAAGGAAAAATTGATCACTGCTCTTATAATTGTTTCACCAGATTGGGAGAAATCTTTTGAATTAATGTGTGATGCTAGTAATTATGCAATTGGAGCTATTTTATGGCAGAGATATGATAAGATTTTTAAATTTATATACTATGCTAGTAGCACTCTTAATGATGCTCAAATTAATTACACCACAACTGAAAAAGAGTTATTAGCTATTGTGCATGCTTTTGATAAGTTTAGATCATATTTGATTGGAGCAAAATGCGTTGTGCATACTGACCATTCAACTATTAAATACTTGATGCAAAAGAAAGATGACAAACCAGGATTAATTAGATGAGTAATTCTTATGCAAGAGTTTGATTTTATAGTAGTCGATAGAAAATGGATTGATAATCAAATTTCTGATCATCTATCAAGGATAGAATAAGAAGAAATACTTGATATGGAGAAAGAGATTAATGAAAATTTTCTTGATGAATGACTTTATGCTGTATTAGGATGAGAAATACCTTGGTATGCTCATATTGTAAATTATATTGTTAGTGGTATTTTACCATATGGATTAACAAAACAGCAGAAAAAGAAATTCATTCATGATGCAAAATCATATTTTTGGGATGATCCGTATTTATATAAGCAATGTAAAGATTTAATGATGAGACAATGTGTGCCTTATAAAGAGATCATTCAAAAATGCCATGATTTTGAATTAGGAGGACATTTTGAGAATGATAGAACTGTTCACAAAATTTTACAATATGGATTTTATTGACCTACTCTATTTAGAGATGTTAATATGTATATCAAAACATGTAATCAATGTCAAAGAATAGGTAATATTTCAAGAAGAAATGAAATGACTCTAAATTTTAATTTGAAAATTAAAATTTTTGATGCAAGGATTAGATTTTATGAGACCATTTATACTATCATTCAGAAATATATACATGTTGATTGCACTGGATTACGTTTCAAAATGGATTGAAGCATTCACTTTACCTTGATGTGATGCTCATAGTGTTTCAAAATTTTTAATTAAAAATATTTTTATAAGATATGGAATGTCGAGAGTAGTGATTACCAATGGAGGATCTCATTTTAGAAATGCAACAATTGGAAGATTGGTGGAAAAAATATAATATAGTGCAAAAAGTTGCAATTGCTTATCATCCCTAGACGAGTGATTTAGCAAAAGTATCTAATCATGAAATTAAGAGAATTATCAAAAAGAGTGTTAATCCTCATAAAATGGATTGGTCTACTAGATTAGACTCTACATTATGGGCATATAGGGCAACTTATAAGAAACCTATAGGAATGTCCCCTTATAGATTAATTTTTGGGAAGACTTATCACTTGTGAGTTGAATTGGAACATAAAGCTTATTAGGCTATACAAGTATTCCCTTTAAATTCGAGAAAAGTTGGTGAGAAAAAATTATTGCAATTGAATAAGCTTGGGGAAATCAGAAATAAATTTTACGATAATGTGAGAATTTATAAGGAAAGATGAAAAATGGCATGATCAGAAGATAATAAAAAGAGAATTTGAACTTGGATAAGAAGTTTTATTATACAATACAAGATTGAAATTATTTCTTGGAAAATTGAAGTTTAGGTGGAAAGAGCCATTCAGAGTTATCAAAGTCTATCCTTATGGGGCAGTTAATATTGAAGACCCCAAGACTGGAAGAATATTTAAAGTGAATGAGCTTAGACTGAAATCATATTTTGATGGTCAAATACCAGTTTTTAAAGAGATAGTAATGTTAGGTCACCTAGAATAAGATTGGGAATGTTGGGCTGACAACATTAAACCAAGGGCTTTGTGGGAGGCAGCCCATTTGCATCATTGTTTATCTTATTTTTGAGTTTGTTTTATTTGAAATATTTCACATATATTTATGTTTATGTTTTTATGTAGTCCATGCATCTAATAAAATTTTTAGAAACATCTTTATTCACCTTATTTTATGGAAAAATTGAGAATTTATTGGATCAAAATTAAAACGGGAAAAATTCAGGAAATAGCGCATGATGAGCTAGATTGACACATGATGCACCACTTTCCAAAGAGCTGGTGCATGATGCGGCAGATCAGCAAATGATGTGTCGCGGATCCAAAAATGTTTAAAACATATCAAATGGCGGTTTTTGATAGTTTTTTATGGTTTCTTCTTGTCGACGCTCCTGTAAGAAGCTGTTGGTTACCGGAATCAGTCTCTCATCGCCCGCTTCGGAAGAATGTGTGAATTTACATATATATTTAGTTTTAAAAAAATTTGAAATCAAACTGACCCCATAATTTTCATAGTTTAAATGAAAGAGCATTGTACCTCAAATCCTATATCTATCCCGAAGGATAAACACAAGACTTGAGGATGAGGCTTGATCAAATAAACTAAGGGATATATGACGTTCGTTTGGTCTGTGAAACTATTTTATTTGCCGATAATTTCCCTTATTTAATATAAAAGATTAAATAGGGTTTATATTAAGCTGGGTTTGGATATGCTTCCTATAAGTGCAAGCTCCTACAGTTAATTACATCTTAAATGACCAAAGTCACCTAAGAAGACTCTCGATAAAAATCAGGAAATATTATCCTTAAGGAATTTCAAAGGGTACAAATTTTGAATGAGATCAGACGTAAAGGTCTGAAAGGGGATTGGTTCAAATTTGGAACATTTTGTTGTAGAGTCCAAAGGAGGAAGAACTAGGCGATGTCATGGATCCAGAAGAGAACCTCAGTGAATTCTCAAGCTATCCTAATGTTTAGCTTCAGTTTTGAGGAGAAATGTTTAAGTGTTTCATCTTGCCAATTTTATTAGTTAGGGCTTAGATTCGTGTGAAACTATCACACAAATAGCCTAGAAGATGTGAGGGTTTAGGTCGTGATGGACGACAACCTCAGAATCCTAAGATGAGCTAGGGCTTATATTGTATAACAAGGCTACACAAAGGCCTATAGATAAGATGAGAATTTACGTTGCAAATGCAAGCAACCTCAAAGTCCTATGACTTTGTTGTTTAAGTCTAAGGAAGAAAGATTGGTTTAGCTCGGGAAGACGTTTTGCTATTGAAGATGGTTGTGCTGCCCACCATGCTAGCTCCAAGCTCCTTGTCGTGACGAGTTTGAATTTTCTAGTATGTCAAATTATAATGTCAAATTAGGTGGCCCTATGGTTGAAGTTCTTTAAATTTTATGGGAGCATGTTAAAGTTAATTAGAGCGACACCGGTTAGGATCCTATGATTCACTCATTCCGACACCACTATTTTTTATTGGATTCACTTGGTTCAAATGAATTTACCAAACCCAACTTAATGCGTTCCATAATTTCATTTAGATCGTATGAAGCCATGTTAGCAACCGTAGGTTACCTTCTCCAAGGAATTCCCGATAATCTGATAGAGACATCTTAATTTAGTTGAAATTGTAGTTTTGTGTAATGTTTGTGATTAAATTTTGAGTTGTTTTATATTTTGAATGTTGTGGAGGTGAACTTTATCTTGGTTGATTTTAATTTTAATTTTGGTTTTGGTTTTGTTGTTATTCTGATAGTTTTAGTTTTCATGCACTGTGGCATCATTGTTTAGCATGTAAATTTGCATTTATAAAAGTACAGTATGAAAGTACAAGAAGGACGATGCTGAAACAGTAAAAGCAACCTGGCGAGTCTTCTCGTTCCACTACCTAAAACTCAAAAGGCATGTTAAGGCAATTTATATGAAATAGGGAAGTAAGATTTTGACGATCTATCTAACCCTAGGTCATATCTTGGCGGGTTCATAGGAGTTTAATTAAGGATGATGTTGTCAAGCAAAATATATTAAGTTTAGTAGATCTTCGGGGTATCCAACAGATCTAGAGAAAGAAGCAGGTCTGTGCTACTCTCTCACTACCTGATGGAAAATCTCGAGTTCTTTTAAACTTATTATGTTGCTTAATAATTTGTTCTATAAATACCCTTAGTGCTCAGTGATCATTGACATCTCAATTAACCCAAAGAGTAAGGTAATTATCATATGTAATTTAATTTTGAAGATTATGTGGGTGAAGACCCTTAAAGAGGCATGTTATTGTTATTGGAACACTTAGCCAAATTTTGGTCCTAATTGGGCTTGTAGTGTTTGAAAGATGTTCTAATTTTCAATGATATTTACTTTTCTAATCTTCATTTAAATGAAACTTGATTTAGCCTAAGTCACTACTAAGCCCTTAAGACCTAGGTGAGCCTCTTAATTAGTTTTGAAAAGGTTAAGCTTTAGATGGTCATGGTTCATGATTTGAATTTCATTTGAAAATTAAATAGGGGTATTAAATTTTTTAATTATTGACTATAAAGGTCATACCCCTAAGTTCTGGGTTCATTTTATTTTTATAAACTTTCAAATTTTAATAATCTAGAAATTTATTAACTTATCCTTTTAATTAAGAAAGTGAGGTTGGTTCCTACCAATTAACCCCTTATTTTTCAAACATCTAAATAAACAGATTTAAGATCAGAGGTTGCCCATTTCTAAAGGCTAAATTTCAAAAATTACACTCTAACACTTCATAATTTGTCAAATTCAATTCAAATGACTTAAAATTTTTTAATCCACCTCATTAATGGATCAATTAAGACATGAGAGGAGAAAATTTGATTTTTGAAAATTTAATTTAACTTATATAATTATTTTCATGCAAAAATAAGATCTCTCAAAGAAAATTCCTAACTTGACCAAGGTAAATCTTAATCCCTTGAAATTTTTACTGGAAGTAGAACTAGACTAGAGAAGCATTTGGACCAAATTTCATGATTTTTTGAATTTTATTTGAATTTTAAGAATTATTTTGATTTGTGGAGTTATTATTAAATATAAAATATTTTAAATGAGGAAAATTATGTTTTTTATTTTTGAAAAATCTTCTTGAGGTTAGATAACTAAAAGGAAAAAAATTATATATTTTTCTGACTTTTATTTGATTTATTAGAATTATTTTTAGTGAAAACCCATTTTTAACCTTTAAAAATTATTTTTAAGCTTTAAAATTCACTATCTTTATTTAGAAAAATAGGAAAAATATTCTAATTATTCATAAGTGCTTAGGAAGTAATTTAGATCATTTTCATGAATTTTATTACTTGTGTGATTTCTATGGATTTTTAATTATTTAAATATTTAAAAATAGGCTAAAATCAAGTTTTTATTTTAAATACCATTTTATTTTTAGAAAATATCCCTGATCACAGAGAACTCAAAAAAACCAAGTTTTATAAATTTTCAAGTTATATTTTAATTATTAAAAATTATTTTAGTGCCAAAAATGTTATTTATGTTTAAAAATGAACTTAAGTTACCAAATGAACTCAAAATGCTTTGGAATTTTTATGGTGAGTTCTCTAGATCCTAAAAAATAATGGAGATAAAAAAATCAAGTCATTTTGTTGTTTGTATTTTTCAAAATTAATTATTTTAGTGATTTAGGGTTTGTAAAGATTATGTATATTTTGAATTATTTGGCTCATGAGAAATTTTCTTAAGGGCTCTCTGGTCATCATAAACCTTCTAAAATTTTCTTCAATTTTTCTACCATGCTAATTTCCATGATTATTTTAAAGAAATAATGCACATAAACTTGAAAAATATGATTCTCTATCTAGGGACCTCCTCAAACTTTGGAAAAATCAAGGAATGTTCCCTAAGAAAGAGGCAAGAACATGCTAAAATTTCAAGCCATGGTGAGATCATTACATGCATGGAGGGTCAAAACATTTAAGTCAGTGTTTAATTAATTAAAAATAAAATATGCATCAAATGGACTCCAAATAATTTCCACATTATTCTCCTCTGTTCACTAAGCAAGAGGGTTTTTAATTTATTTTTATGATTTTTCTACATCAAGATATGAATTTTTAAAGCTAGAGATCGTTATGTGATTTTTTAAATTCTCTAATTGTCTATTTAAATGCACGGCGCTGACTGTATCATAGGCAACTCCGAAAGCACGCGTGATGCGCTCTGGTTGGCACCACCATTCACGTAGCCGCTGACTCGGCCCGCGGTTCATGTAAGGAAACACTGTCCGGCTCGATCTCCTCTGTCCATCCAATACACGCGTGATCGGACGGCTCTCCGTCATCGTCCCCGATAAACTGATCCCATGACCGTCCACACTAAAACCCTATAATCTCAACTTAGACTTAACAAAATCACTTCGGGGTTGATCTTATGGACTCGTCTAAGTGAGACGAACATATCCATACGGTAATCATGCAATTAAATTAAGCCTAATTAAATGAAGAATCAAAATAAGGTCAGGAGGAGGAGAGGTTCAATACCTTGGCTCTAAGAAGAGAAGCTTCAATCAGAGAGTCTCAACATGTTAGTTGGGGTCCAAAGAAGCTAGGGGTTAAGCCTCTTGCTATGGTGAAATGTCTAGACCCAAATTTAATTAAGGTCGTTTTCAGGCGTTGGTCTAGAGATATGCTAGGAGCTTTGTGGAAGGAGGATTTGATAGGGCTTTGGCTTCTCTCAACGTGGCGAAGGTGTGGGTGAGTTTAATTTGAGTTTGGTGGAGTTTAGAGGTGTGGAGAGCTTTTTCCTGTCTTCTAAGAGTTTTGTGCTAAAAAATTAGGGCCCGACAAGGGGATTCAGGGCAATGTGGTGGTTGGGTTGCACTGAGGAGGTCTCAAAGAGGCTTTGGGATTAATTTTGGGAAGTCTCTTAGAGGAATTTTTAGCTCTCTCTCTCCGTGACCGTGGAGGGAAGAATTTTATAAAAATGGCCTTAGGCTTGCTACCATGGCCAATTGAGGGGTGAAATGTGCTGCCTAGGTGGAGGGCAGCGAGGCTCTAAGCTTCAATTTAGATGAGGTGGCCTCTAGGTTTGAATTGGGTCTAATCCCATGGATCTCATTTTGGCCATTTTTTGGCCACTAGGCTCGTCGGCCAACCAGGGGAGGTGGCTAGGGAGGTTAGGTGAGCCAGGGGAATATGTCACAGTAACTTAATGATTTTAGGTTTTGTTTTGGCAAAAATATCCCAGGTGTAAGCAAATATGGCATGAAATGCCTTAATTTAGGGGACCTTTGGTCCATGGCTTAGTTTAGGTCAGTTTAAGAGGTTTAGGCTAGTCAATAGGGTCCAACTAATGGTTGTGGAGTCATTACATTGGTGACTTTGGGGTAGTTAGGCCATCTTTAGTCCATGGGTTCAATGTGGGTTCAAGTGATGAAAGCTTGGGTTTGGGCTAGGCTAGCCATTTAAATTGACCCAATTAATTGATCAAAATTGTGTAGATGATTGTTATGAAGATTTTTGGTGAAGAGATGAAGTAATTTGAGTTCAATTGGTGAGTGAATTTGAGGGATTTTTGAAATTTGGTCAATTTGGGCATGTTGGGCTAGACATGAGTCTAGATTGGGCTAGCCTTGGGCTAAGTCCAAATTGAATGGTTCAAATGATCAAGGTATATGTTATGAAGATTTTTTATGAAGGGATAAAGTGGAAATTTAGGGGCTAAGGCCATCAATTTGGTGAGATTTTGAGACATGGCCAATTTGGGGTAAAATTGGGGCTTTTTGGACTTAGGTTGAAATCAAATGAACTTGAGGCCTCACCAAGGCTAATTGAAGGTAAATTTTGATGTATAGAGATGTTATGAAGGTTTTTCAACACAAATTATGGCAAAATTATGTAGGCCATGGGTTCAATTTGGTGGAACCAAGTTATGGGGCCAAAATTGGGGTTTTGATCTAAATCAAAATTGTCCTCAAATGATGGACTAATTGAGCTTAAACTTGGTCTACATTGGTCACATCATGAGTGGATTTGAGTTTAGAATTGAAATTGGGGTAAATTGAGACCAATTTGATAAACATTTGGAGTGATTTGGGGAAAATATGGGCCTTTAAAGGACAATTTATGGGTTTTGGTCAAAGATGATAAAATTGGCCAAATTAGGTCATGTGATAGTTGAGAAAAATGAAATTGGAAAGATTTAAGAGGTTTTGGGGTTTTTTGAAATTTTTGGAATTTTGGGGTAAGGAGGGGTATTTTGGTAGTTTGGCCAATTTTGGTGATTTTGGGTAGTTTGGGTGTTTTCGAGGTTTTTAAAATGGTTTTTGAACTAAGTTGGGTATTTTGGGTAGATTTGAGAATTTTGGCCAAATTTGGGGTTCTAAGGGTATCTAGGTTATTCGGGAGAATTTAGGGTCAAAAGGATAGGTTGGGTATCTTGGTAGAGTTAGATTGTCAAGCACCATCATCAAGCCATGGACCAATGGAACACCATTTTGGGCCCTCTATGTAGTGATCTTTGCCAAACTTTAGCCTAGGGATAAAGGGTTTAGGGGACCACCTACATGAGTTTCCCAAAAGTATCAAGGAACCAAAGCTAGGAAATTTAAGTTTAGGATCGTGAGTGATTGTGAGTGCAAGTATGTACCTTAAGCCCTAGACCAACACCTAGGGTCAACCCTAAGGTCCAACAATCCTAAGGGTGACTCATCTTGAGTTCCCCCATAATGACTCCACCTACTAAGTGCTAGAGGTTAGGACCAATATGTGGAACTTCAAGTTGAGTAGAGAAAAGTTTGGAATTTCTAATGGCAAGGGTTCCTTGCCTAGTTTTCTAAGAGCAATTGAAAGCGACTTTATATATGCTTTAAAATGTAAGTATTTAATACTGCTGCCAAAAGATTTAATTCCTCAGCAATTGTACCAAAACCTTAATAATAGTTTTAGATTCGATAAATATGGACATAATAAATATTCAATAATTGTAAAGTCATACTTATCAACGCAAGTATACGTTTCGCTCAAGTATTATAGGGCTCTAATGAAGTCCTAGATATCGATCCCACATGGAGTAAGATTAGAACTATGAACTAAGATTTTAGAAAAACAATACTTTAATCAAAACAACGAAGTTCAATTAGTTTATCTGTCACTAACAGTCAATCGAAAAAAAATTTAATTTAATAACTATTAAATAACTAATAATACTAATGAAGGTTCTAATGTGATATTCAATATATAAGAAAGCATCCTTCTCCTTGTAAAGAAATTATTGT
>NEWO01001009.1:28880-39011 GCA_003013225.1 Phalaenopsis aphrodite
TAAGGTCCAACCAAAAGCTTTCTTATATCTTTTCAATGTATCTAACAGTCTTTGCTCTTGCAAATTATTTAATTCTGAAGATATAATAACAGGTAATGTAGATGAGTCTCCAAAAAACACATACTTCAAGTGGCTAAGAAGTATTTTCAACTAAAGTTCAGGTGGTTTTATAATTGACGGAAATAAATTCTTATCAGCATTTTCCGTAATATCCAACATCTCAAATCTTTCCTGAACATAATCTAAATCTTCATTTTATAATTCATCCAAAATAACTTCATCACTCTCTTCAAATTGTTTTTTCTCTTCGAAATGTTCTTTAAAATGTTCTTTCAATAGATGTTCACTAATTTCCATCCGAAAAAATTCATTATCTCTTTCAACAGCAAGGTACTTCATAGATTTTGTAATGTTAAAAGTCACTTCTTGATCATTAATTCTCATAGTTAATTTTCCTTTTTGAACATTTGTCATAGATTTTCGAGTAGCTAAAAATGGTCTCCCTAAAATGATAGGTATTTCTTTATCTCCCTCCATATCTAATACAATGAAATCCTTAGGAAAGATAAATTTTTCCACTTTTACTAGCACATCTTCTATAATTCTTTTAGGATATGTAATTGAACGATCCGCTAACTTTAGAGTTATAGAAGTAGGTGAGACTTCTCTGAATCCTAATCTTTTGAAAATTGATAGAGGCATAAGATTAATGCTGGCTCCCAAATCACATAAAGCTCTTCAATAAAATTTTTCACAATAGCACATGGTATAGTGAAATTGCCAGGATCTTTTAATTTTCAGGAAGCTTTTTCTAAATAATTGTACTACACTCTTCGCTAAGTGCAACAGTTTCATTATCCGTGAACTTCCTTTTCTTGTTCATAATATCTTTCATAAATTTCACATAATTAGGCATTTACTCTAAGGCTTCTACGAAGGGAATATATACCGTTAACTTCTTAAGAATTTTTTAAAAAATAGAAAATTGTTTATTCTATTTGTGTTGCTTCAATCTTTGAGGAAATGGTGGTGGAGGTTTCTCCACAGTAATTTTCATTGGTGTAAATGGATACTCTAAATCTAGGTACTCATGATCATTTTCTTTTTTCAGTATCCACTTTCTCTTTTTCAGTTTTCATTTTTTTGGTACTTTTGTCTCCAATTCTTTTCCACTTCGTAATTGTATCGCTTTGATTTGTTCTTTTCCTTGATCTTTAGGATTTGGTTCCACAGTACTAGGAAAAGTTCCTAATGTTCGGTTACTAAGCGCAGTAGCGATATGCCCTAATTGATGTTTAATATTCTTAATAGCAGTTCCTTGATTTTGTAATTGATTTCCTTGATTCTGCAATTGTTGACTCATGTTTAATATCAGCTCTTTCATAGACAACTTCTTCTCCTTAATTTGAGTGTTACTGTTAAATCCTAAAGGATAAGAAGGTCTATAGTTAACATTTCCTTGGTTGGATGAATTTCTTAATGGGTTCGCTGGGTTGTTTGCCCATTGTTGATTTGCATAAGAATCGTTATTCCAATTAAAATTTGAATGATTCTTCCAACCTGGGTTTTAATAGTTCGAATAAGGTTTGTTTGGTCTATTAATAGCATTTAAAGTCTCATTTTAAGGTTGAACATCCACAAATTGCTTAGATGAATTCTCTTCCATCATAGGTGTTGGAGAATAATTCATCCCATAATGATCTAATTTCTTTGACATTACAGCAATATGCAAAGCTAACATAGATATTGCATCAAAATTATGGATACTAGCTACTCTTTCAGTGTTTACCCTCTCAAAGGGCCATTAAAAATTGTTGGTAGCCATCTCTTCTATTAACTAATAAGCCTCATTAAAAGGTTTTGACATTAAAGAACCACCAGCCACAGCATCTATAATCAATCTAAGTGATCCCACTAGTCCATTATAAAAAGTTTGAATTATCAACCAATCTGGTAACGAATGATGAGCGAATTTCCTAAGAAGATCTTTAAATCTCTCCCAAGCTTCATATATTGACTCTCCATCAATCTGACAGAACATGTTATGTCATTTCTAAGTTTAGCAGTTTTGGATGGAGGGAAATATTTGGATAGAAATTTCTGTGAAAGTTCTCCCCAAGTTCTAATTGATCCTGGTGCTAACAAATTTAACCACATCTTAGCCTTATCCCTCAGTGAAAAAGGAAAAAGTCTAAGTCTAACAGCATCGTTTGAGACTCATCATATTTAAAAGTAGCACACAGTTCTAAGAAACTAGCGAGGTGTAAATTAGGAACTTCATTTGGTGTACCTCCGAATTGATAGTTTTGTACCATTTGGATAATAACAGGTTTTAGCACAAATGAATTAGCTGCTACATCAACATTTTGGATAGATAGGTGAATTTCATTGACTGTAGGATTTGCATAATCTCGTAGGGGTCTAGGTTGGGGTTCAATCTCTATTACTTCATTGTTCATGTTGTTTTCCATTGTATTAAAATTTCTAGGTTCTCATTTCAATCTTCTAATTTTTCTAACAGTGCGTTCTAATTCTAAATCGTAGGGTATAAAATTTTCAGGTCCAAACTTAGGCATACAATTTGAAATCAGTACACAGTAAAACAATTAACTAAATATGAAAAAATGTTACAATTCAAGTAAAAATTTTCTAATAATCCTAATTTGTCCTTTACTCTAATTGTGATTTTTTTTGTTACTCACTCCCCGGAAACGACACAAAAAACTTGACCGCGACTTTATATATGCTTAAAAATGTAAGTATTTAATATTGCTGCCAAAAGATTTAATTCCTCAAAAACTATTCCAAAACCTTAATAACAGTTGGAGATTTGATAAATATGGACATAATAAATATTCAATAATTGTAAAGTCACACTTATCAATGCAAGTATACTTTTCGCTCAAGTAATATAGTGCTCTAATGGAGTCCTAGATATCGATCCCCAGGGAGTAAGATTAGAACTACAAACTAAGATTTTAGAAAAGCAATACTTTAATCACAACAACGAAGTTCAATTGGATTATTTACCACTAATAGAAAATTAAAATAAATATGTAATTATAATAACTATTAAATAACTAATTATACTAATGAAGGTTCGAATGTGATATTCAATATATAAGAAAACATCCTTCTTCTTGTCAAGAAATTGTAGTGAATGGATAAAGTGAATTAGTTCAAATTATATTGTGTCAAATAGGAGCATACATATTCTTTACCCATTGGTCCAGGCATAAAGAACATTGACTAATCATATGCTTATTTAATGAATCTGCGGCTAGGCTGGGAGGATACTGGCACTCACTTCGGAGCTCCCATGTTCCCCTCACCTAAGGGCAAACATCTACACTTCAACTCCTAAACGATATGATCGAATTGGGGATTTTAGTCTGTAACTCTAAAATATCCAATTCTATGTCCAATAATATTATTTCCCTATTTATTGGCACCCAACTTCCAAGGGCTTTGACATCTCTAAATCTTGGATGTAATCTTCACTTTAGTTGTAAAACTCAACATATTTTAACAAAACAATTGGCAAAATTGAAAGTAAATTAAGATCAAAGAAATAAGATCATCATAATCTCCTAAACATTTTCATCGCTTCACCAATTCAAATCACCTTTTGACAAATCTCAAGATAAGGAGAAAGATAGAGCAAACTACTCAGATCTCATGGGAAGAACACAACAAAACTTGAAATTCATATATAAAATCAAATTCATACAAATTATAACAATAAATAAACTTATCTCTAATTTCTCCCCAAGAAAATTCCTCAAAGTTCCTCTGAATCTCTTTCTTTCTTTACAGCACACAAAATTCCGCTTTGAAGCAACAAGGAGGAAGAAATCTCTCACTTTTCCTTCACTCTTACAATCTCTCGAATAATTCCTCACAATTTAGACACTCTAGTAAACTCTCTACACACTAATGGAACCTTTCTAACCTCCAAGATCTCTAGAGTCTTCTAAGCCCCCTCAATTTTTGGCCAAAATCTTCTTTTAAAATTTTGGAGAGCTTTCTCAAGATTTGCCTAAGCATCCCTTCAAAATTTGTCCTCTTCCAAAGCCTAGTTGGTCATAACCGCCAAGCTCACCGTCGGCGGCCTCGAGAGCACCGTCGGCGGACCTTCTTATGATTTAATTCTGGAGTCTCAGGAAATTCTCGCCGTCGGCGGGTTCGATGGCGTCGTCGGCGCCCTAGTTCAATTTTTCACATTCGGTCCTTTTTGCTCCAAATTTGCTCCTTTTCGCATATTTTTGCTCCAATGATCCTATTTCATCATTCCTGCAAAAAAACATCAAAAATTTCTTTCTTTAAAGTGCAATATCATCAAAAACAGTATAAAATAGGTATGAAAATATCAACATATTTTGCTTTGGTCAGTAGTCAATAGGAATGTCCTATGGCTAGACCTTAGGCTACTAAAGAGGAAAAACTAAACCTCAACAAAAAGTGACGTCAACACTTCTCCATATAAATCCTAAGTACCTACTCCAAACCATATTTTAGGAGGGAAAATGAGGGAAGAGTCATCATTTTTCAATTCCTTTGGCGTCCCACTCTAGACACTCCATAAGATTTAGAGTTTTCAACTGAATAAAGTTCATCAGTTTTGATGCATAGAAATTACATGATCGAGTTCTAGTGAAGAAAGGGATTATCAAAGAAAGGGGATTTATGAATCGAGGATTCAACACGCTGAATACTTAAGTAGAAAAGACTATTGTGGAGAGGGGTTGGGAAGTGCTTTAGTACACTATTGCCACTGTTGTTGTTCTCGTAGTAAAAGAATTTCATGAAAATCTTCATGGGATCAACCAAGGAATGATTTTTGTGCGAGGCAGGTTTGTGCAATTCACTTTTTCGAGAATAAATGATATGTTTATGATTGATAATGTGTCAATCTGTCATCTTGAAAACTTTACCCCTACAAGAGAGAATATGAATGAACTCTACCGTTACCTTACGAATGAAGATGCTAATTGGGAGACCAGAGATGATAGAAATGTAAGTTTTCCTTCATTATTTTTAAATCCATTGTCAAAAGCTTGGCACTTCTTTATTGCATTGAAGTTACTGCAAACCATGAAAATTATTAAGGTCACTAAGAAGAGTGCCGTTCTGAATTACTATATTCAAACCAAAAAATCTATTGGTGTTGGAGCTATTATTTTGAAATCAGTTTTGGGTTTGATTGTGAATGGGTCTGCAACTAGACTGGGACATCCATCCACCACTTTCCTACAATGCAGTTAATCGCAAGTACCTTACAAAATTAGGAAAAAGTGCTACTTCCTTGGAAGCCAATTGATACAAAAGTCTACTGCAACTGCATTGGAATGGGAGATGAAAATGATATGAATGTACTAATGGATCAAGGATCTCAAAATTCATCACCTGTTCAACCCTACTACAACTCGAGTGTACTTTCAAAGTGGATCGAAAAGATAAAAAAGATCTGCAGAATCTTATGCACGCGATTGGGAATATTACTAAAATGTTGGATTATCTAGATTGGAGACTGAAGAAACATTTTAAACATATAGGGTGTATTGAGAATGGATTGGTACGTATGTTCAAGAAACATGCTTGGATTGAGGATGAAAATTCAACTGATGAATTTCCATTTTGACCCTTCTACAATCTGTATGCGCACTACCAATCGATGGGAGATATCCAAGAGGACGATAATGAAGATGATGTTTAAACTTAATTTATGAACGAAAAGTTTTGTGTAGTATTGTCTAATTTATTTTATTGTGTTAGATTGCACTTCCTATCTAATGAATGCTATCTATGTTTATGTTTTGAATTTTGATGTTTAGATTTCAGTGTTAGGATGTTGATTTACTTTAGAATACTGAATTTAATGTTTGTTTGCTTGAAAAATATTAGTTTGTAATAGCGTGTTGTTTGTGAAATTTTGGATTTAGTGTGATGTTTTTATATGCTTAGAAAGATTTATTTGTTTCAAATAGAGGTTGACATAAAGTGGTATGGAGCATATTTCTACAAAAACTGAAATCTGGAAAAATTGAGCTCTGGCGCATCATGCGAAAACTTATAGAGCCTTGGTGCAAGATGCGCCAAAGGTTCGAACATGCTATAATGCCTAGAAAACTGTGAAATTTCATGGAAAAACTCTATTTTTGTTGTTTGAGTCATCTTCTACCTCAACACGTTGGTCTAGGGCATACCATTATGGGTGATGGAGAAGGATTTGGAGGCTAAATACTATAGATTTTATCTTCTCTTGGTAAGAGCTTCACTTTAACTTAGAAATTTTTTGATTTTCACCATGGATTTTGGGAGATCTGAAAATTGAAATTTTTGATGAAAATACTTGAAGAAAGCACATGTTGAAAAGTTGCTTACCAAATAATCTTGCTTGAGGAGTTATATATTTGATTAAAATAATTTATTTGAACCATATTTGGATTTTCATAGAATTTTCAAATGGCTCCTTAAGTTAAGAGAGGAAAGCCTTCTAAGGACTTTGACGAATGAAGATTTGTTAGTTTTAAAGTTCAACATAGTTACAATACTCAGATGGAGACCAAGAGAATGATCCAAGAGCGGGCGTTTGCAAACCTGGGTGGAGAAATCAAAAGATTGATTTTTGCCAGGAAGTGGGAAAGATTCTGCTACTTCACTGCCGTAGCAATTGTCCTCATGGTTCGGGATTTTTATGCAAATCTGAGATTCACTATTGATGATCACATCCTTGTTAGAGGTGAAAGATCCCAACTAACCACTTATATGCAACAGTTTAACAATGTCTCTGATTATATTTTCACTTATATTTCCTTACTTTGCAACACAACCAAAGTCTTGATTATGAAGAAAATAAGAATTTAACTCTTTAATATATATATATATATATATATATATATATATATATATATATATATATATATATATATATATATATATATATATATATATATATATATATATCGGGATAGTACTCAAGTATACATATCATTATCAAGTAATATAGGACTTTTTTGATATCGAACCCATAGGAAAATTATTTAATATGCTCTATTGAACATAAAACATTCTATTTTAAAAAAGACAATTACTTAAACTAGAGATGTATTCGCAGTAATTAAAATTCAAATATTTTTTGTATTTTTGATATTTTTACAAAACAATAACTATTTAAAAAGATAACTTGAGTTTAGGTAAAAGAAAAACACTAAATTTGAAAATATCTTTCTCGTTACCATAAATAAGTAATAAACATATGAATTCTGTTGTGGTAGTATGCAAATTGTGTTGTGCCAAATAGGAGCAATTATATTCTTTACCCTTACTAGAGTTGCTTTAAAAAATATTGGCTAATTTAAAGTTTGAATAGTTCTGAAGACCAGCTAGGCAAGGAAGATACCAGCTCTCACTCTAGAGTTCCCTCAATTCCCTCCACCTGGGGGTTCTCCTCCCTTACTTTTTTTCGTTTTCTTTTTATTTTTCATTTTCAACCAAGGATCACTATATCTGAATAGGCCTTTAATGATTTTGAATTCCACTTCTCCTTTCTTAAAGAAAAGTCTTAATATAAATCTTTGACTTATAATTATAATAATAGTTTTGAAAAATATTTCAACAAAAGAAATTTAAGTATTAAAAATAAAAGTTTAAATTTCTAATTTTTTCAAAAATACAATTTTTCTTACTAATGATAGTTAATTATATTAAACATTTTCTACACTAAAAACTTTTAACTTAAAAGTTTATCTTCATTACTAAAAATTTCAACTAAATTTTCTTACTCATTTCTAAAATCAAAATTTACATCCTTAATATAACTTCATATACATGATCATTTTTCTTTTCAAATTAAATTCACTTGTAGAACATTTGAGAACAAATAAAATTCAAGTTTTGAAAATATTTTTCATCCCCCCAAAACTTAACATTTTAACAGATTAAACAGTTTAGCAGTAGATATATATAAGCATGAATGAAAATTGAAAGAACGTTCTTAAATTAATTTTTATTTCCTAAGTATACAATTACAAAACTAAAAATAGGAGTAAAATTAAGTTTTGATTAATTTTTTAACATTTTCATTTCAATTCAACATGTAGAGATTTAATAGACTTTTAATTAGTGGGTATAAAAATAAAAACAAACAAACACACTAACTTTGATTTCTAGTCTCAACATAAAAGTCCTACTCCTCATTCTCATAATCACCGCTATTCTAGACATCTGCAGACTCATAATCAGGGTATCTAGGATATGGAGGGAATTACACTCCTTGCTTACCCCTAATGAGGCACTCTAGAGATGAGTGAAATTTCTCTTCATAATCACTTTTCCTTGTATTATAACTATCAGTTTGTTCTGCAAAATGCTCTAAATTATGAACTTTATCAGTGATATAATTAATATTGTCCATCATCTTGTGTAATAATTGATTTTGGGTCTCACTTGACTCACCTCTAGAAGTAGAAGCACGTGAGTAGATGGTCTAGATGTAGAAGCAGTAAAAATTCCCATTCCATAACTTCTTGAAATTCCTCCTCTCTAGCCAAAAATAGAATGTTCAGAATAAGTCTTCACATTCACCTTTATAATAGGCTTTAGAGGCAACAATACTTCCTCCTAGCTATCATATTTCATTTCAGCCTGCTCACATAAAGAAAAGATCAAGGAAGCAATACCCAGAACTATAGTAGTTACGACAATGACATAACTGATGATAGTCTGATGTATCAAAGCTCCAATGTTGATGAGCTTTCCTTCCTGGATATAATAATTTAACGTCGGTCGCTCTCTGGTAACTTCACTGAGATGATTTGTTGGTAGCATACGAGCAAAAATAAAATAGTGCCATGCCTTGGGTTGTGCACTTATCTTTGACGTGGCGAAGTTGACTCTCCTCTCATTTGTGATCTCCCAGAGTCCTCTTCCATCAGTAAAATAAGAAATAATATCATCTAGCTTCGTCTCAGTCAGACTATAATTTGCATAAAAATATAAAGTATCTAGTGGCAAATGGTAGAAAAAATTGATTACCTCCGGTGAAAAAGGTACCAACTTTTCGCGAACCATGAATCTATCATCTTCAACTGCAAGGAGATTTGTATAGAACTCTCTAACAACAAATATAACTGTAATAGCAGAAAAACAACAGAATCATTCCCACTGACGGTGAACGATCATATCTTCCACAGATCCATCTGGATTCTTAAAACAACGCTCCTGGATAAGCTTTTGTGATTGCAGAGCATCACTGTACCTATCTTGAGCCTTCAAACTCATAAATTTGCTTGAATTAAAAGGGCTCTTTCCTTTGCTCCTCTTCATTCTTGGTGCCATTCTACAATTTTATAAAATTCCAAAAATAATTTCAAAAATAAAGTCTAAACTACTAAACTAAACTTCTAAAAGCATAAACTACACTTCTTATGAAAATTCCATAAAATTTTCGTCATTATTCACCATGAATAGTGAAATTTTGAATTCTTCTAAATGTACTCAAATACAAGGTGAAAATCCAAATTTTTTACATAGAAGTAAAGTTCTTACCTTAAGAAATCGTCCGTTTTAGCAACCTTAATTTAGAACGTTCTAACATAGAAGTAATTAGTTTCTCCTTATCTGCTTCCTCTATATAACTAGTATGACTAAATTGTTTTTCTAATTTCCATCCAATAAGCTCAAGACGTGCATGAATCTCAATTACCTTGGTCTCAAGTAAAGTCATGGTAGTCTCAGTTTTGTTGATCTTTTCTGATATTCCTTCGATACTAACGACTAATAAAATATTATACATCTCTTGTGCACTTTGACTAATAAATCACTTCCTCATGGTCTCTTCCTTCTTCTTCAAATCCATCTCCCATGAATACATCTTATCAAATTCTCTATCACTTATAGACTTTAGGGCTGAAAATGATATGGGGAGAAATTCCTTCACTAATCCCTTCTATTTACGTAAATCTCTCTAATAATTTCTAGGCACATTTTGGAATAGCCTTGACACATTTTACAAACCAATTAGCGGTTAAACCTTCTAGAATCTTAATTTAGAACTTGTTTTTTAACTCTCGCGCTTAAGTGTCGAATATTGGTGCTTAAGCACCAGTGTACATTTTCACACCAGTCAAC
>NEWO01001009.1:39516-52447 GCA_003013225.1 Phalaenopsis aphrodite
ATAATCTTTTCTCACCAGCATCTTTCATATTATAATTGAACTCTTTAATCACCCAATATGCTTTATGCTCAAGTTCAACTGGTAAGTGACAAGCTTTCCGAAATATTAGCATAAATGGGGACATTCCTATAGGATGTTTATATGCAGTCCTATAAGCCCACAAAGCATAGTCAAGTTTGATTGACCAATCCATTTGTTTTTTTGGATTCATAGATTTTTTCATAATTCTTTTAATTTTCTGATTGGGTAATTCAACCAAACCACTTGTCTGAGGATGATAAGAAGTAGCAATTCTATGATTTATATGATATTTCTGTAATAACTTCTCCATTATGACATTTATAAAATGACTTCTCCCATAAGTTATGATAACTCTTGGCATCCCAAATCTATAAAATATGTTTGTTTTCAAAAACTTTGCAGCACTTTGAGCATCACATCTAAGTAAAGAACGAGCTTATATCCATTTGGATACATAGTCCGCTACTAACAGTATATATAGATTCCCGAAAGATGGTATAAATGGTCCCATGAAATATAATCCCCAAAAATCAAATATTTCTACTTCTAGCATATAAGTGAGGGGCATCTCATTTCTTCTAGAAATATTGCCTACTCATTAACATCTATCACAAGTTTTGATACATTCATTAACATCTCTGGAAATATTAGGCCAATAGAATTCAGATTGTAAAATTTTGTATGTTATTTTATGAACACCTAAATGTCCCCCAAAATCAAAATTATGACATTTTTGGATAATTTCATAAGTTTCTTCTAATGGTACACATCTTCAAATAATTAGATCCTTTCCTTATTTATATAAAAATGGGTAATCTCAAAAATAAGTCTTAGCTTCAGAAATAAATTTCCTCTTCTGTTGGTATGTCATTCCATATGGAATAATATCACTAACAAGAAAGTTCACAATATCGACATACCACGGAACACACCACTCATTAATATTGAACAATTTTTCTTCTGGAAAATGTTCATTAATTTTTTTTTTCAAAATAGAGTGGATTTTCTAATTCAAGCATGACAAAATGATTAAAAATTTGATTTTCAATCCCTTTTCGATCTACTATTTCAAAGTAAATTTCTGACAAAAAAAGAATCCATCTTATAAGTCTAGGTTTAGCATCCTTCTTTTTCATTAGGTAATTAATATCAGAATGATCTGTATGCACTACACAATTAGTTCCAAGTAAATATGATCGAAATTTATCAAAGGCATATACTATTACTAATAACTCTTTTTTAGTGGTTGTATAGTTAATTTGAGTTTCATTAAGAGTTTAACTAGCATAGTAAAGTACTTTGAAAATTTTATCATATCTTTGTCCTAAAATAGCTCCAATAGCATAATTACTAGCATCACACATTATTTGAAAGGTTTTCCCCGGTATAGTGAAATTATAATTGGTGCAGTGACTAATTTTTCTTTTAATAACTTAAAAGCTTTTAGGCATTTCTCATCGAAATTGAAAATTGCATCTTTCTCCAGTAAATGACATAAAGTCTTAGTAATCCTTGAAAAATCTTTAACATATCGCCTGTAAAATCCAACATGTCCTAAAGAACTCATAACCCCCCTTACATTTGTTGGATAAGGTAAATTAGCGATCACTTGCATTTTAGCAGGATCTACTTCCATTCAATTTCTGATACTTTATGTTCGAATACAATTCGTCCTGCTACCATAAATTGACATTTTTCCAAATTAAGGACTAAATTTATTTCTTCACAACACTTAAGAACTTTTGATAAATGTTCTAAACATTAGTCAAATAAAGTTCCAAACACTAAAAAATCATCCATAAATACTTCAATTCTTTTTTCAATTAAATCACAAGAAATTGCCATCATACATCTTTGAAATGTAGCAAGGGCATTAGATAAACGAAAGGGCATTCTTCTAAAAGTAAAAGTACCATAAGGACTGGAAAAAGTTATTTTCTCTTGATCCTCAAGAGTTATTTAAATTTGGTGATAACCAATATATCCATTTAGAAAACAAAAGTATTTATGCCCTTCTAGTCTACCCAACATTTGATCTAGAAAAGGTAGTGGAAAATGATCTTTCATAGTGACAAGATTTAATTTTCTATAATTATAGCATATTCGCCACTCTGCGACTTGTCTAGTAGGTATTAATTCATTATGTTCATTCACAATCACAATTACTACTCCTTTCTTAGGAATACAATGAATTGGACTAACCCATGCACTACCTGAAATAGGGTAGATAATTCTAGCATCTAACCACTTTAAAATTTCTTTCTTAATAACTTCTTTCATAATAGGATTCAATCTCCTCTGAGGATCAACCTTAGGTTTACAATTCTCTTCCATATGAATTATATGCATACAAATTGAAGGACTGATTCCTTTAATATCTGTTATTTTCCATCCAAAGGTTTTCTTAAAATTTTTCAAAATTTTCATTAATCTTTCTTCTTCTTCCATTGTTAACTTTAAGAAAATTATAACTGGTAAAGTAGAATAATCTCCTAAAAAGGCATATTTTAAATGATGAGGAAGTAACTTCAACTTAACTTATGGAGGTTTTTTAATTGATGGACAAAATGATTTATCTTTGTCTGACATGTCCAAAATTTGAAAACTTTCTCGAACATAGTTTGAATCTTCCTTAAAAAGATCATCATATTGATCTAATTCCTCTTCTTACTTGTGTTCCAAATCTTATACTTCATATTTTTCTTCATAATTAGTTTTGAAATGGTATTCACTCAGATATATTATAACCTCCATTCTATAACATTCATCATCTTTACCTTTTGCAAGATATTTCTTTGATATTAAAATGTTAAATGTAACAGTTTGATCATTGACACGCACTATTAATTCCCCTTTCTGCACATATATCAATGATCTTCTTATGGCTAGGAAAGGTCTCCCCAAAATGATAGGTATTTCTTTATCTTTCTCCATATCTAGCACAATGAAATCAACAAGAAAAATAAATTATTCCACTTTCACTAGGACATCTTCTATAACTCCTTTAGGGAACGTTATTGAATGATCTGCTAACTCCAGAGTTACAGTAGTAGAGGTTTTTTCTTCTCATCTCAATCTTTTAAGTATTGAAAATGGCATAAGGATAATGCTTGCACCTTAATCACATAAAATTTTCCCATAAAATATGCCTCCTATTGCACATGGAATTGTAAAACTACCCAGATTTTTAAGCTTTCCAGGAAGCTTCTTCTGAATTATAGCACTACACTCCTCACTAGGTGCAACAATTTCATTATCTTCAAACTTCCTTTTCTATTGACAATATCCTTCATAAATTTTACATAGCCTGACATTTGTTCTAATGCTTTAGCAAATAGAATATTAATTGTAAGCTTCTTAAAAAGCTCCATAAATTTTTAAAATTGCTTATCCAACTTATGTTGACGAAGTCTCTAAGGAAATGGACGTGGAGGTTTTTGTAAGTTAACTTTATGTGGAGAAATAGGTCTTTCAGATTCTTTTGGAGTGTCCTCTTTTGATTCTTCAGTTTCTTCTCTCTCTACTTCAGTTTCTTTTGAATCCTACCTTCCAACTCTCTTCAGCTTCTAAGTTGAACGACCTTTACTTGCTATTTATTCTGGTCTTTCAGATTTATTTCAGTATTACTAGGAAGTGTTCCTTCAGATCTATTACTTAATGAATTTGTGATTTTTCCAAGTTGTTTCTCAATATTTCTAATTGTAGTTCCTTGACTTTGTAACTAATTTCCCATTTGTAATACCACATCTTCTATAGATAACTTCTTTTTCTTAAATTGTGTATTACTATTGAAACTTGGAGGATAAGTAGATTTATAATTATTATTCCCTTAGTTGTTCTAGTTTCCCAATGGGTTTCCTTGATTGTTCCCCCATTGCCGATTATTACCACCCGTAGTATTATTCCAATTAAAGATGGGATGGTTCTTCCAACCTGCGTTATAATAATATGAATATGGGTTACTCTTCTTGTTATTTATAGCATTCAAAGTTTGTTATGATGCTTCAAAATCTACCGTTTGGACTAATGAATTCTCTTTAATTATGGAATTTGGTTAAGAAAAATTCATTCCAAATTGGTCTAACTTCTTTAAAGTTGCAACAACTTGATTTGCTAACATAGTAATTGCATCTGATTCATGAATTTTGGCTAGTTTCCTTAGATTCACCCTCTCAGAAGGCCTTTGGAAATTATTGGTATCCATTTCTTCAATTAAAGCATAAGTGTCATGAAATGGTTTCAACATCAATGAACCACCAGCAGCGACATCGATAATAGATCTAAGAGATCCAACTAATCAATTATAAAAAGTTTGAATTATTAACCAATCAGGTATAACATGATGTGGACACTTTCTTAAGAGTTCTTTAAATCGTTCACATGCTTCATAAATAGATTCCCCTTAAAACTGATTAAAAGATGTAATATCATTTCTAAGCTTCACAGTTTTTTATGGTGGAAAATATTTAGCAAGGATTTTTTGTGCTAAATAACCCTAAGTTCTGATAAATCCAGATGCAAACGAATTCAACCACATCTTAGCTTTATCCGTCAGAGAGAAAGAAAATAACCCAAGTCTTATGAAATCATCTCATACACCATCATATTTAAATGTAGCACATAATTCTAAAAAAATTGACAAGATGTAAATTTGGATCTTCAGGTGCTGATCCCCCAAATGATTATTTGATACCATTTGCATAATAACAGGTTTAAGCTTAAATGAATTAGCGACTACAATATGCTTTTGAATACTACAATGAAGTTCATCTACAGTATGGTTGACATAATCTCTTAGAGGTCTAAACTCTTGATGAATTTCAACATTTTGGTTTGTCATTTTTGTAATTTTTTTAGATTTTTCAAAATTTTTGATTTTTTTTATTTTTTTGATTTTTTTTTATTTTTCTGATTTTTTTAACAGTTCTCTCTAATTCAGAATCGTAGGACACTATTCCTTCAGAACCTGAACTACATATACACTAACCAAAAATAAATATAAAATAAAAAAGAAAATAAAATACAATAATTGTTAAAGTTTAAATAAGAATTTTTAAAAATAGAAATTTGCTTTTAAATCAATTAATTTCTTAGGCAACGGCTCCAAAAACTTGATCCCGACTAACCACTTATATGCAACAGTATAATAATGTCTCTGATTATATTTTTACTTATATTTCCTTATTTTGAGACAGAACCAAAAACTTGATTCTGAAGAAAATAAGAATTTAACTCTTTAATTTATATGTATATTAGGATACTATGCAAGTATACATATCGTTATCAAGTAATATAGGACTTTTGATTAAGTCTTGAATATCAAACCAACAGGGAAATTATGTAATATGCTCTATTGAACAGAAAACTTTCTATTTTAAAAAAGATTATTAGTTAAACTAGAGATATATTTACAGTAATTAAAATTCAAATCTTTTGGTATTTTTAATATTTTGACAAAGCAACAATAATTTAAAATCATAACTTGAGTTTATGTAAAAGAAAAGCACTAATTTGAAAATATCTTTCTCCTTACCATAAATCAGTAATAAGCATAAGAATCCTGTTGTGGTACTATGCAAATTGTGTTGTGCCAAATAGGAGCAATTATATTCTTTACCCTTACTAGAGATGCTATAAAGAACATTAGCTAATTTAAAGTTTGAATATTTCTGAAGACCGGCTAGGCAGGGAAGATACCAGCTCTCACTCTAGAGCCCCTCGATTCCCTCCACCTGAGGGCTAACATCTCATATTAGAACCTACAACATTAAAAGAAGTTGGAGTTTTAACCTATCACTTTAAAATCCTCTAACTCTACACCCTTCAAAGATTATTTCCCTATTTATTTGCACTAAATCATATGAATTACATTCTCATTCGTACAACCTCATGTGATTCTTTCCAATTGTTGACTGAGACAATATCAGCTCGATTCTTACATGTTTTCACAATAAATTTTAACATTTGGATAGGCCAAATTAAGAAGAAAATGAAGTTCATGGATTTAAATCATCACAACTTCTTCCAACATTGAAGATCAATACTCTCTACAACTTCCATCCAACACTTTAATTACTTATCTTTTTAAGGAGAGAGATAAAGAAAACAACTCAGAATCCATGGAGAAAACAAAACCACACTTTAGTTTAAAAGTAGAAATCATTGTTAAACCAATAAGAAATCTCAATTAAAACCAGAAGTAGTTCAAAACAGACGATAAAAACTTATCTCAAATCCTTCAACAAACTCTTGAACTTCCTTTGAATGTCTTCTCTTTCACAACACTCTTTACTCTCATAATAAAACTAAAAACAAAAATGATAAAGAAAATTTGTGTGGTGCCTGAAAATCTCTCTAAAACTCTCTCCTTTCCAAAACTTTTCAGAACTTTCAAGCACACTTTAAAATATATCGACTTCGTTCTTTTATAAATCCTCAAGAGGTGCCTTGATAACTCTTCAAAATGTGTCCCAATTTGATGTATTCTACAAAGGATGCCTCCTTTCATAAGTCTTTTAATAATATTTTTGTTTCTAGTGGTCATAACCACCCTCTTTAGCCAATAAGTGCCTCAAATACCTCTTCAAAAATTGGAAAAATGAAGAAAGCTACCGAATAATTGCCTCTGGCGCTTAAGCGTGAGGACTCTTGCGCTTAGGCAATGCCTTCTCTATTTAACCGGCACTTAAGCGTCGAATCTGGCGCTTAGGCGCCAAAACACTTTAGTAAAATTTTCACCTCTTTCCTCCAAGTTTGATCCTTTTTCACTCCGTTCAGTACTTTTCACCTTTTTACTTATACCTGAAAGAAAAATACCTAAATACATTCAATTAAAGCGCAATATCTCAAAAATAGGTATAAAATGCATTTAAAAATACTATATATTTTAGGTGTTTCAGTAAACAAGTTGAGTTTATTGCTGATTAGATCAATACTTTTTATGGTTTGAGGGGTGTATTTTTTGATGAATATGCCACATTTGTGATGACTGATTCAACATTAAAGGAAGTGATTGCATTTTTGACTGATAGAAGAGGAGAATGGAAGATTCAGAATGACAAGATAGTTAACTTCCGTGCTTCCATGTTGACTATTCAGTCGAAAAATATGGAACCACTTCATTTCTGTCAGACTGTTGCTAATAAATCATTTGATTGATGTTACTAAAGATAGAGTTGTACTCAATTATTTCATTCAAAACATGAAGGCAATAGATGTGGGTGCACTTATAGTTTAACATGCTTGAAGTTTTGCTGGTAGTTCTACAGCTGGAAGATTAGAACACCCTGCATTGACTTTCACTCTATGTGAATAATAAGGAGTAGAATCATATAGAATTGAAGAGAGATTACAACCACAAAATCCAATCGAGAGATATGATTCAGAGAGTAGGATCATTTGTTGAGTTTAGAAGTGGAAGAGGGATAGACCCTCTACATCTGCTGTAGGGGCATCTACTTCTAGATCCATATCACTTGGAGGTATTATGGATCAACTTATGATCCAATAGTGGTTGTAGTAAATATTCAAACTCAGTTGGGAGAGATAGGAGCAATGAATGCATATAATGATAAATATCAGCAGATTAGTGTTCAACATGATATTGACTTAAAAAATGCCATGGCAAGACACCTTAAGGGTTCATACTACCCATTTTCACTCCCTATGCTCCCATCCATGATGATGATGATGAAGATAAAGAAGAAGAAGAAGAAGAAGAAGAAGAAGAAGAAAAAGAAGAAGAAGAAGAATCAGATGATGAAGAGGAAGGAGATGAGGATTGAAGTTTTATGAGTCTTATTTAATTATTTTGATATCTATTTGTTATTTGTGTTTTATTAGGATGTACTTTTATTTTAAACTTGTTATGTAGTAAAAAACTTTTTATGTTGTATTATGAACTAAATCTATAATAGTTATTGTAAACTTTCATTTTTTCTGCATTTTTAGTATTTTCAGTTTAGTTTTTCAACTTTGTATTTATGTTTTTAATTCTTAGCAATTTCTATAGAATATATTATGTTTTATTTAATGTTTTAAAGCCTGTATGTAGTTTTACAGTTAGTACCTACAGTATACCAGAGCCCAGTTTCATAGTCAGAAATCCTCTACAGATCAGTTTTTATTTTCATGCATTTACTATTTTCTTTCACCTATTAAATTTTATATCCAAAATATTTTTAAACTCATTTAAAAACTTATGTTTGGGGGAAAGAAAAAATTATTTTGAAAAGGAGTAAACTAAATTTTATTTGTCCTTAAGTAACAATATTTTTAAAAATTAATTTAACATGGCCTGGGGAATTAAAGTTTAACTTTAAATGACTATACTTCTGTTTATAAATATTATGGTAAATTTAGGTAAAAGTTTTTAATATTGAAGATCAATTCTAAAGTTGAATATATTTGGTATGATAGGATAAGACTATGTGTTTCTATTTAAAGTAAAGAAGATTGTATTTTTGAAGTGTTAAGAATTTTAAAGTTTCATGTATGAAGAAAGTAATGAGATTTAATTAAATTTCATAAACTAATATGAATTTATAAAGTAAAGAAAAGTGTATAGTTTGACTTTAAGAAGTGGATAGTGAAGTTCAAAATCATTAAAGGCTATCCAAATATAGTAATCCTCACTTGAAAAGAAAAAAAAAAGAAAAGAAAAAGAAAATAAAGGATTCAAAAGATCCTAAAAGAAAATAAAAAAAAATATATGTATAGGGAAACTTGAGGAAATGCCTAAAAAAAAATTGGCTTCACTTGAATCAACTTAAGGAAGGAGCTTTACTACATTTTCTAAAATTATATTGGAGTATTCGTAGCATTCATAGTAAGGTTTTCATGAAGTTATTTTTCATATGAATGTTCTAAATTTCTTTAACATGACAAATTGTAATTCTTCATGAAATGAATAGAGATTCAAAAATCTTAAAATTGATTACTAGGTATTCCTAGACTTAGAATTTGAATCTAAGTTATTAAAGGGTTTTTCTTAAATTTTGTTATTCAATTTATTAAACTAAAGTATAGAAGTTATAATCTAATCTTTATCCTATGCTACATGCTTTTATATAATAAAAGTGTCACGTGAGGATAAGTAACATTTAAGTTTGGGGGATTTTGATACACCAAAATAATATAATGTTTTAAGTACCTATTTTAGTGTTATTTTTGGTGATATTGCACTTTAAAGAAGAGTATTTTTGTGTTTTTGTTGGAGGTATTTCATTTTTAGGCATTTGGAGGGAATTTTTGAGAGAATTTTGAATTCTTTTCCAAAGGAGGTTGCCCAAAATAAAAGAAGGAGACTTGAACAACTTAAAGGGGAGGGGAAAATAAGTTTTAGGTGGGTGGCGTGAGAGTTAGAAAGAGAGAGAGAAGAGAAGATTTTCTTCTAGTTTTGTAAGAGGAGAGGGAAGGTGAGAGATTTGCTCTTCATTACATTTCTAAGAGAGAATTGGGAGTCTTTGTAAAGAGAGAAAGACTTGTAAAGAACTTCTAGCGATTTTCTTAGGAAGGATTGTGAGATAAGTTGTAATTTTATTTCTTTTGCTTTGTAAACTCATTTTTTTATATGAAATTTGTGTTTTATCGTTTTCTTCTCATGAACTCTGAGTAGTCTTCTTCATCCTTCTCCCTACTTTGAAGATATGGTTTTGTGAAGAATAGATTTTATTTTCTACAATATTAGATGATAATAATTTGTGATAATTTGAATTCCAATCTTCATTTATTTTTGATCTGGACAATTGAAATGTTAAAAATTGTTAAGAGATATGTATTCTTAAGTGAGATATGAGTTCTACAACATATGGAGAATCACATTTGATTTCATGAGAGAGTATGCCATCCATGGGATTATGTGCAAATAAATAAGGAAATATACTTTTTTTGGATGCAGAATTGGAGATTTTAAGGTGACATATTAAAACCCCCAATTTGCTTCAGTTGATTGGAAACTAATGCGAGATTGTTAGATCTCAAGAGAGGGAGTAGTGAGAGCTCTAGAGTGGCAGTCGGTATCCTCACAGCCTAACCACAAAATTAGGGACTAAACTCTAGATTAGTAAATTTCTTTATAGCACTCAGAAGAGGGTAAAGAATAGGATTGCTCCTATTTGACACAAAATATTATATATATATTTTTTTCAAATGATTTCAATTTCTTCACAAATCATATACTCATTGTAAAGGGGAAGGATGCTTTCTTAAATTTGAACTTTCCATTACAGCGAAAACTTTACTTAATTTTCACAATTTTACTTTTGAAAGTTTAGTATTTAGTTCAGTTTAATTTCTATAATCTTACATCTGCATTTTAATTAGCATTCACCTGAGTAGTCATTTTTCAAATTTCACACTTTACTTTTATTTTTTGTTTTTATTATAAAATAATTTCCAAAATTTACTTTAGGATTTTGCAACTTCCCTGTGGATTCAATATCTAGGACTCCATTAGAGCCCTTTATTACTTGTACGATACTTATTCTTGCGTTGATATTTAGGAGAGATTTGACAGTTTAAAAAAGAGTTTTAAAGGATAAATTATAATTATAAAATTTTTTTTTGTTAGGATTATATTGCATGTTTATTATAAATCTGGTCGCATCAAGTTTTTGGGGCGATTAAGTGGTGTTAGCTTCAAAAATGATTGCATATCAAATCTCATCTATGTCACATCCTCTACGGACTGCTCAAGTAATTCTTCTTTTGAAACGGACGAGACATGCTCTGAAGCTGCTTCTTTGGCCTGCCTTATTTCTAACTGGTCTAGTATTTTGTGCTAACTTTAATTAAAGTTTGTGCATTGTGTACATGTTAAGGGCGTCTTTATTTGAGATGGAGCTATTGGGGATTCTCTTGAAGCGACACTGAAAGGTTTTCCTTCTGACGTCATAACTCTGGACTATATATGGTGAGCTTACTCTGGTAAGGTCTTCACTTTTGATTTCCTCCAATTTTCTCTTCTTTGTCGATGTTTTCCCCATCTTACTTTGGAATATGAGTATTATTTTTAAACCATCCATCTCTTCTTGACTAACTATATTTTATACGGGCCCTTCATATTCCATCTTGACCTATTAGAAGTCTAGGTCAAAGTCAATGATGGCTCATTATGCCAAATGCAAGATTTATGCCATTCTTGAAAAAAAAAATTAGCGTATTACAAAACACTTTCCTACAAAAAATAGCAAAATTATCAACGTGCTGAAATTCAAAACTGAGTAAAAATAATAATTAGTTTTTATTAATTGTGTGACTTTAAATTATTTTTAGTATTAATTTGTTTTAATTAATTTTACAACATTTTAGATTCTAATGAAGGAGTTTGTCATTACTTATGAAACTTTATTTTATTTCATCAATTTTATTACAAGTTTCTTCTTTCTTGGACCTAATCATAGTCAATCATTACATCAGTGTTTCCAGGAAGCAAGAGTTGTCTTTAAAGTTCATCCCTTGAAACATCGTGAAACTTAATAACTTTTTAAGTATCATCTATTGATTAGAAGCTTATGACTTTCACCCTAACAACTACTATCTAGTAAGATCTTCCAGAGTAGACGTATTCAACCACAAACGATCCATCCCAAGTTGGCTCAAAGTTTCCTCCTATCTTGTGGTGTTGAAGGATAGGTCATCTGAGTAGAAGGATTAAATCACCAACTCTAAATATTCTCAGGTGAACCAATTTATCATGGGCCTATATCATTCTTGCCTAATAAATTTCAAAGTTCTACTGCATTGACAGTCACTTTTATTATACACATACCACTTCTTTAATTCAAAGTTTGGTGCTCTCTTATGCTGTGATCTTGTTGGCTATGACAATCCTGAGGGACGGTAGTTGCACTTCTAAGGGAAGCACAGCCTTGCACTCATACATGAGCACATATGGTGTCGACTGAGTTGGAGTTTTGACTATTATTCTGTATACCCACAGAGCTTCTGACAACTACTTGTGCCATCCTCATTATCTTTCATCCAATATATTTTTTAGAACATGCACAAGGGTCATATTAAAAGCTTCCACCATGACTAAAGGAAAATATGTTAAGATTTTTATACCTCTTTTATACTATTTTTAATGATATTGCACTTTAAAGAAAGGTATTTTTGATGTTTTGTTGCAGGAATGATGAATTATGATCAATGGAGCAAAAAGATGCAAAAAGGAACGAATTTGGAGCAAAAAGGACAAAAATGTGGAAAATTGCACTAGGGCGCCGACAGCGCCATCGAGGCCGCCGACGACAAGCTTTTCCCGAGGCTACAAGACAAATTCTCTAGAAGACCGCCGACGGCACCATCAAGGACGCCGACGATGGGATCGACGGTTATGTGACATGTACAATGGGTAAGGCCTGATTTTGGAGGGGTGCGTAAGCAACTCTTGGGAAAACTCATCCACATCTAAAAGAGAACATTTTGGCCGAAAATGAGAGGAGGAGGAGGAGACTTTTGGAGACCTGGAGGTTAGATAGGTTCCATTTGAGCTTGCTAGAGCGTGTAATTGTGAGAAATTCTTCGAGAAATTTTAAGAGTAGAGGGAAAGTGAGAGATTTCTTCCTCCTTGCTACTTCGAAGAGGAATTTTGTATGCTGTAAAGAAAGGAAGAGATTCAGAGGAACTTCGAGGAGTGTTCTTGGAGAGAAATTCATAGATAAGTTATTTACTTATTATAGTTTGTATGACTTTGATTTTATATATGAATTCCAAGTTGTGTTGTGCTTTTCCCATGAGTTGAAAGTAGTTTTCTCTGTCTTTCTCCTTATCTCGAGATTTGTGAAATGGTGATTTGAATTGGTGAAGCCATGAAAATGTTTAAGAAATTGTTATGATCTTTTCACTTCAATCTTAATTTACTTTCAATCTAGCTAATTGAATTGTTAAAATATGTTGAGTTTTACAG
>NEWO01001009.1:65063-94652 GCA_003013225.1 Phalaenopsis aphrodite
ATTGCCTATTAGTGACAGATAAGCAAATTAAACGTTATTGTAGTTGAAGTATTACTTTTTATTAAATCTTAGTCTGTAGTATTCTATTTCTCCTTGTGGGATCGATATCTAGGACTTCATTAGAGCCCTATATTACTTGAGCGATACGTATACTTGCGTTGACAAATTCGACTTTAACATTATTGAATATTATATTTATACATCTTTATTAAATCAAACATATATATATAAAGTTGCAGTCATGTTTTTGGAATCGTGGTTGGAATTTAAATCTTCTATTAGCATCATCAAATTTTTGTAATTGTTGATTTACAAAAAGGTCGGTCACACCACAATGGTAGAGTCTTTCCAATCTATCTCATGTCGTCTGATGAAATTGTTGATCTTCATAATTTTCAAAGATGGGTCATTGTTTGATATGATTCTATGTGGGACGCAAAAATTGTACAAAAATTTAAGTTTTGAAGAATTGAAAAAAATGATGTTCCTTGAATTCTCTTAATGACATAACTTTTGCCCATTTTGAGAAGTAATCCATGGCTATGAGGATGAATTTTAGTCCCCTTAGTGGCGGAGGGTCTATATGACGCACTATAACTCTGCCCTAACACTTAACTACCACACAATTTTCGTACATATCACAGTTTGAGGTTGATGCAAGACCACTCCGTGAACCTGACCACGATGATACTTCTTAGTAATCTCCATGTAGCCATTCATCACTGTTGGCCATTAGTACCCCTTCCTCTTAATTTTATTCTTTATCTTTGTGCTTGACTAATGGTCACCACGTAGTCGTGCATGCACTTCCTTAATGATCTATGGTGACTCTAACATGATTAAACATCTCAGCTACAGCTGGTCGAAAGATATTTTATACAATGCATTGTCCACAAGGGAATATGACAATGCTCAATTCTTTATCTAGCAAGTTTTTGATTAATTTTATGGCAGTTTTTCCATCTGTAAATATTTGCTAAGTGGTTAACACTAATCATCGGTATCCTCAGCCATTGCCATTATTGTATCTTAATTTCCTAACTTATGTAAGGTATCCATGTTGATCCAAGATAGAAATTGTCATCCTTGTATCGTGATATTAATGGAATCTTTTAGCGGGCACCCGAACTTATTAGTAAACTTGGCTAAAGCATCTACATGGGCATTATCCCTTCTTGTGATTTGGTACAACTTCTAACAACTTTATAGTGCAGTGGAAGTATTGTTCAAGCTTTGGTCTTAAAATTTTGTATTGTTTGGCTACTTGATGAAAAATTAACTATGAGTCACCATAGATATTGATTTGTATTATTTCCATTAGTATTGCTAACTCCAACCCTATTATCAAAGCTTCATATTTAGCTTCATTATTCATAAGTGATAGGAATACTTTAACCACCCTTAATTCATCATAATGCAAATCAAACTAATTCCTGCCTTGTTAGGTTTTATTATCTGTGAATCTTTATCCTTCTATGTTAACAAAAATCCATCGAAGTACATCTCCCAAAGCTTAGTCTTAGGATTTTTTAAACTCGTCAATTATTTATCTGACAGGTCATCATTGAGGGGAGAGTCAGTGATGCAGGTAGATTTAGTGCGAGAGATTTGCAAATATTTTTCAATATTACCAAATTAAACACAACAGATATATAATAAATACACAATATAATCATAAGAAAAATACTCTTTAAGTAAATAATTTATCTTTTAAAATTATTTTTAAATTTCCAAATCCCCTCTAATTTCACAGGAAGTATGCATATCGCTTAAGTAATAAAATACTCCAATGGAGTCCTAGATATCGATCCCACAAGGAAGTTGGAAAACCCTAAAGTGAAATATGAAAATTATTTTATAAAAAAAAAATAAAAACAACAGTAAAGTGAAGTAAAGTGCAAACTTTGAAAATTAACTACTCAAGTGAATGCTAATTAAAATGCAAATGTAGGACGACAAAAGTTAAACTAAACTAAAACTAAATTTTCAAAAGTAAAATTACAAAAATTAAACAAAGTTTTTGTTGTGACGAAAAGTTCAAATTTAAGAAAGCATCCTTCCCCTTTACAATAAGTGTATAGATTGTGAAGAAATTGAAATCATTTGAAAATATATATAAAAATTTTTTTGTGCAGAATAGGAGCAATCTTATTCATTTCCCTCATTCGAGTGCTATAAAGAACATTGACTAATCTAGAGTTTGGTCCTTAATTCTGTGGTTAGGCTGGGAGGATACCGGCTAATACTCTAGAGTTCCCACTACTCCCTCCCCTGAGGGCTGACAAGCTCGCATTATTTTTCAATTAACTGAACCAAATTGGGAATTTTAATCTGTCACCTTAAAATCTTTAATTATGCATCCAACAAAGTATATTTCACTATTTATTTGCACCCAATCCCATGGATGAAATACTCTCCCATTAAATCAAATGTAATTCTCCATATGTTGTAGAAATCATAACACATTTAGGAACATATGTCTCTCAACAAGTTTTAACATTTCAATTGGACAGATCGAAAAGTAAATGATTGTCTTAGTTCAAATTCTCATAAATTGTTATCATTTAAAACCGTGGAAAACAAAATCTATTATTCACAAAACCATTTCTCAAAGTTAGGAGAAGGATAAATAAGACTACTCAAAATTTATAAGAAGGATACGATTAAACACGGATTTCATTTATAAAAATAAGTTTACAACACAAAAGAAATAAAAAAACAACTTATCCTACAATCCTTCCAAACCAAATCTCTAGAAGCTCTCTCAAAGCCTTTTTCTCTTTACAATCACTCTTAATCTCTCTTAGAAGAATATCTCTCACCTTCCCTCCCCTCTTGCAACCATAGAAGAAAATCTCATCTTCTCTCTCTTTACTTACGTCCCCTTTCTCTCTCTCTCACGCCACACACTTCAACTTTTTAAGTCTTCTTCTTCTATTTTTGAACTGCCTCCTTTGGAAAATAATTCAAAATTCCCTCCAAAATTCCTTTCAAGATTTGCTCCAAAAGTTAACTCTTTTGAATTCAAAAGATATGTCTTTTGATCTAAGAGTCATATCCCTTCATAAAAGAACCTTCCAAAGTGTCTAGATGCATTGAATTACTCCAATAGGTGTGTAGAACAAGTTTCACTTTGAAAATTTACATAAAATTTGTCTTGAATCACCTTAATTTGATGAATTCATCCCTCACACATCATGTGCCGATCTGGTGCATCATGCGCCGGTCCTCTAGATTTTGGCGCATCATGCACCAGAATCCCAAAATTTGTTGTTTTGGCTCCAAAATTTGTCATTTCTGCCATTTTTCTCCAAATGCCTAAAAATAATATACCTATAACAAAAACACAAAAGTATCCTTCTTCAAAGTGCACTATTACAAAAATAAGCATAAAATAAGTACTTAAAACATTATATTATTTTGGTGTATCAAAATTTTCTAAACTTAAATGTTACTTGTCCTCAAGTGACACTTTTATTACAAAAAAGTATATGAATTAGGATAGATATTAACATATAACTTCTATAATTTTGTTTAAGAAATATAATTGAAAAATTCAAGAAAATGTCTTTATTAACTTAGATTCAAACTCTACTTCTAGTAATACTTAGTAATTAAATTTAAGATTTTCGAATCCCTATTTATTTTAAGAAGAATTACAATTGATCATATTAAGGACATTTAGAAAATTCATATGAAAAATAACTTCATGAATACTTTACTAGGAAGGTTACTAATAATCCAATACAAGTTTAGAAAATGTAATAAAGCTCTTTCCTTAAGTTGATTCAAGTGGAGCATATTTTTCATTAAGCATCTCCTCACTTATTTTTCTTTTTGTTTTCTATCTTTTTTCTTTTTATTTTATTTTTTTTTATGATCTTTTCAATCATTCCTTTTCTTTTTATTTTTCTTTTTCAAGTGAAGATTACTATATCTAGATAGCCTTTAATAATTTTGAACTTCAATAGCCTCTTCTTAAAGTCAAAACTTTATACCTTTCTTCTCTTTATAAATTCATATTAGTTTATGATTTTTCTTAAAGTCTCATTCTTTTGTTCTTACATGAAACTTTAAAATTCTTAATACTTCAAAAATACAAATTTCTTTACTTTAAATTGAAAAACATAGCCTTATCCTTTCATACCAAATATCTTTAACTTTAGAATTGACCTTCATTAAAAAAAACTTTTTACCTGAATTTACTACAATATTTATAAACATAAGTATAGTCATTTAAAGTTAAATCTTAATATCCCATGCGATGTTAAATTAATTTCCCACGCCATGTTAAATTAACTTTAAAAATATAGTTACTTAAGGACAAATGAAATTTAGTCTACTCCTTTCAAAAGAAATTTTTCTTTCCCTCAAACTTAAGTTTGAAAGTGATTTTAAAGATTATTTTAGTGTAAAATTTAGTATGTAAATAGCAAAGACATGAACATAAAAAACTGACCTGTAGATGATTTCTAACTATGAAACTGGGCTATGGTATACTGCAGAGACTAACTGTAAAACTATATACATGTTTTAAAGCATTAAATAAACTATAATATATTCTAGAGAACTTGCTTAAAATTAAAAACATAAATACAAAATAAAAATTGAAAAGAAACTAAACTGACAAACTAAACTGAAAATACTATAAATGCAGAAAAAGTGAAAGTCTACAATTACTATTATAGATTCAGTTCACAACATAACATAAAAGTTTTTAGTACAACAAGTTTCAAATGAAAGTACATAACAATACAAACAATAACAACAATCAAACATTAAAAACAAATTAAACTAGACTCATAAGATATCAATCTTCATCTCCTTCGTCTTCATCATCTAATTTTTCTTCTTCTTCTTCTTCTCTTCTTCTTCATCATGAATGGGAGTATAGGGAGTTAAATTGGGGCAAGTAGGAAAGTCCACAAAAGGTTCACCCTTAAGATGTCTTACCATTGCATTCTCAAACTCAATATCATGTTGCACTGTCCTCTACTGATATTCATCATTATATGCATTTCTTGCTCCTATGTCTCCCAACTAAGTTTGAATATTGATTATGTCCATTTGTTGAATCATGAGTTGATCCATAAAACCTCCAAGCGATGTAGATCGAGAAGTAGTTTCCCATGCAGTAGATGTAAAGAGCATATCCCTTCTTCCACTTCTAGACTAAATAAATGATTCTACTCTTTGAATCATATGCCTCCCAATTAGAATCTGTGGCTGTAATATTTCTTCGTATCTATGGGATTCTAGTCCTGATTGTTCACATATAGTGAAAATCAATGCAGGGTATCTCAAAACTCTAGCTCTAGAACTACTAGCTATACTCCGAGCATGCTGAACTATATGTGCACCAACTTCTATTGCTTTCATATTTGAAATGCAATAGTTTAGTATAACTCTGTCTTTAATAACATCAGCCAAATGATTTGTTAACAAAAATCTGGCAGAAATGAAGTGGTGCCATACTTTTGACTGAATAGTCAATATGGAATCAAGGAGGATAATAATCTTGTTATTATTAATCTTAAATTTCCCTCTTCCATCAATCAAAAATGCAATTACTTCCTCCAGTGATTAATCAATTATCATGAAAGTAGCATATTCATCAAAAAATACACCTGCCAAACCATATAAAGTATTGATAAGATTTGCAGTAAACTCAACTTGTTTAACTCTAACTAGGATGTGATCTTCATTAGTGAACCTCAAGTTTGCATATAACTCCCAAACCATTGGGAAAATTGCTACAGCAGTGAAGTAGCAGAATCTTTCCCAATTTTGGGCAAGAATCAATCTCTCAACCTCACCACCCGGGTTTGCAAATGCCTGTTCTCGGATCTTTCCTTTTGTCTCTATTTGAGTATTGTAACTATGCTAGGCTTTGAAACCATCAAATCTTCGTGCATTAAAGTCCTCAAACAACATACCTCTCTTTACTCAGGGAGCCATTTGGAAATTCTATGAAAATCCAAACATAGTCCAAAGAAATCACTAATTCAAAAATCTAACTTCTCAAGCAAGATTATTTGGTAAGGAAATTTTCACCATGAGTTTTCTTCAAGATTTTTCATAAAAAATCTCAAATTTTGGATTTCCCAAATCCATGTTGAAAATAAAAATTTTCTAAGTTAAAATGAAGCGGTTACCAAGTGAAGATCAGATCTATGGTTTTTAGCCCCCCCAATCCTTCTTTTTCGTCCACAATGTGATGCCCTAGACAAAGGTTTTGACGTAGGAGACAACTTAAGCAAGGATAATGGAGTTTTTTTGAGTGATTTTGTGGTTTTCAAGGAAATATGGAATGTTCAAACCTTTGGTGCATCATGTGCCAAGGCTCTGTAAATTGGCGCATCATGCGCCAGAGCTTAATTTTACCAGATTTCAGATTTTACTGAAATCTGCTCCGTACCGCTTTAAATTAACCTCTATTTGACTTAAATAAAACTTTCCAAGCATAAATAAACATCAAACTAACACAAAATTTTCACAAATAGCACAAAACTCACATTTATATATAAAATATGCGCTATTACAAACTAACATTTTTCAAGCCAACAAACATCAAATTCAGTGTTCTAAAGCAAACCAACATCCTAACATTGAAATCTAAATATCAAAATTCAAAACATAAACATAGATAGTGCTCATTAGAAAGGAAATGCAATCTAACTTAACAAACTAAAACAAGCAATACTAAAAAAAATGTTTCGTGCATAAATTAAGATCAAACTTTAGATATCTCCCATAGATTGGTAGTGCACGTATAAGTTGTAGAAGGGTCAAAATGGAAATTCATCGATTGAATTTTCCTCCTCAATTCAAGCATGTTTCTTGAACATACGTACCAATTGACCTTTAATATGCCCTGTATGTTCAAAATGTTCCTTGAGTCTCTAATCCAGATGATCCAACATTTTAGTAATATTTCCAATCACATGCATGAGATTCTGCACCTTTTTCTCAATCTTCTTGATCTTCTTAAGTGCACTCAAGTCGTAGTAGGGTTGAATAGGTGATGAAATCCGAGTTTCTTGATCCATCAATACATTCATATCATTTTAATCTCCCATTTTAATATAGTTGCAATAGAATTCTAGATCCATCGACTTCAAAGCAAGAAACACTTTTTTCCCAACTTTCAAAAGGTACTTGCAATTGGCTGCATAGTAGGAAAATAGTGAATGGATGTCCAAGTACAGTTGCAAATCCATTCACGATCAAACCCAAAATCAAGTTCACAATAATAGCTCTAATATTAATAGGTTTTTCGGTTTGAATGAAATAATTCAAAATAACACTCTCCTTTGTTACCTTACTAATTTTCATGGTAGGCAGTAATTTGGATGAAATGAAGGAGTGTGAGGCTTTTGAAACTTGATTTAAAACTGACGAAGGAAAATTTACATTTCCGTCATCTCTGGCCTCCAAATTAGCATCTTCATCCGTAAGGTAGCGGTAGAGTTCATTCATATTCTCTCTTGTAGGGGTAAAGTTTGCATAATGATAGATAGGCACATTTTCAATCATAAACAACTCATTTATTCTTGAAGGAGTGAATTGCACAAACTTGCCTCCCACGTAAATCATTCCTTGGTTGATCCCATGAAGATTTCCATAAAATTGTTTTACTACAGGAACAAAAATAGCAATAGTAATGTAGTAAAGTACTTCTCAACGCCTCTGCACAAAAGTCGCTTCTACTCGAGTATTCGACATGTTGAATCCTCATCTAATTACTATCATCATTCCATATCTTGTAAAAATGTTTTTAATTAAAAGTTTTGAAACACTCCAAGCATCACATCAAGGTAAATCAATTTCTTCAATCCATTTTAAAATATAATCCACTGCAATCAATATTTATATAATTCTGAATGAGGGTATAAATGGTCTTATAAAATTCAATTTCTAAGTTAAAATTTAGAGGCATTTCATTTCTGCTTGAAATATTACATACTCTTTGACACTGATCACATGTTTTGATATATATATATATATATTAACATCTTTAAATAGAGTAGGTCAATAAAATCCAGATTATAGAATTTTATGAACACTTCTATCATTCCCAAAATATCATCCATATTCAGAATCATGACATTTTTTAATAATTCCTGAATTTCTCTATAAGGCACGCATCGTCTCATCATTAAATATTTATATTGCTTATATAAATAAGGATCATCCCAAAAATAAGATCTTGCATCATGAATGAATTTCTTTTCCTACTGTTTTGTTAATCCATATGGTAAAATACCACTAACAATATAATTTACAAAATCAGCATACCAAGGTATTTCCCATCCTTTTACAACATAAAGTTGTTCATCAGTAAAAGTTTCATTTATTTCTTTTTCAATGTCAAGCATTTCTTCTTGTTGTAGCCTAGAAAAATAATCAGTAATTTGCTTATCAATCACTTTCTTATCGACTACCACAAAGTCAAAATCTTGCATCAGAAGTACCCATCTAATTAATCTTGGTTTAGCTTCCTTCTTTTGAATCAAATATTTAATAGATGAATGATCAGTATGCACAACGCATTTAGCTCCACTCAAATATGATCTAAACCTATCGAAACATACACAATAGCTAATAACTCTCTTTCAGTGGTAGTGTAATTAATTTAAGAATCATTAAGAGTCTTATTAGCATAGTATATAACTTTAAAAATATTATTATATCTCTACCCTAAAACAGCTCCAATTGCATAATCACTAGCATCACACATTAACTCAAAAGGTTTCTCCCAATAAAATGAAACAGTTATAGGAGTAGTGATCAATTTTTCTTTTAATGTTTCAAAGGCTTTAAGGCAATCTTGATTAAAGTCAAATTTTGTATCCTTTTCCAGAAGTTGGCAAAAAGGTTTAGTAATTTTTGAAAATTATTTAATATATCTCCTATAAAATCCAACATGTCCTAAAAAGCTCCTAACTCCTCTTACTATGGTAGGTGGAGGTAGGTTCGATATAACATATATTTTTGAAGTATCTACTTCCTTGCCATTTTCTGAAATTGTATGCCCAAGCAAAATTCTTCCTGCAACCATAAAATGATATTTTTCCTAGTACAATACGAGATTAAACTTTTCACAACATTCGATAACTTTTTTCTAAAAGATTTAGACATATTTCGAATGAAGTTCCAAATACATAAAAATCATCCATAAAGTCTTCAATTTCTTTTCAATCAAATCACTAAAAATTGACATCATACATCTTTGAAATGTTACATGTGCTTTACATAATTTTAAAGGCATTTACCGAAAAGCAAAAGTTCCATACGGACTAGTAAATGTTATTTTATCTTGATCCTCTAGAGCAATAGGTATTTGATGATAACCGGTATATCCATCTAGAAAACAAAAATATTTATGCCCAGCTAATCTATCCAACATATGGTCCAAAAAGGGTAATGAAAAATGGTTCTTTCTGGTGGCAGAATTTAATTTTCTATAATCTATGCAGATTTGCCAACTAGTGAATTGACTTATTGATCTTAATTCATTATGCTCATTTGTCACTATATTCACGCCTCCTTTCTTTGGAACACAGTGAATTGGATTAACCGAAGCACTATCTGAAATAAAATATATTATTGTAGCATCTAACCATTTTAAAATTTCTTTCTTTACAACTTCTTTCATCATAGAATTTAATCTCCTTTGAGGATCAGCTCTTGCTTTATGTTGATCTTCTATCAAAATCTTATGCATACAAATTGAAGGACTAATTCCTTTAATATCAGCTAATTTCCATACAAAGGCTTTCTTATATCTTTTTAAAGTTTGCAACAATTGTTTTTCTTGCGTATCAATTAGTTCTGAGGATACTATACTAGGTAATATAGATAAATCTCCTAAAAATGCATACTACAAATGTGTAGGAAGAGTTTTTAGTTCTAGTTCAATCGGTTTCTCAATAGATGTAATCAAAATCTTGTTACCTTCTACAGGATCTAACATTTCAAATCTTTCCTGAACATAATTTATATCCTCTTTACTCACATAGATTCATCTTGAATTTTATGCTCATCTTGATATTCCATATATTACTTTTTAAATTCTCTTTCAAAAGTTTTCTTGTAATATTCATGGCTTAAATATTCATTAATATCCATTCTGAAGCATTCAATCTCATACTCTTTTGTAGGGTATCTTATTGATTTTGCAATATTAAATGTAACCTCTTGATCACTAACTCTCATAATTAGTTATCATTTCTGCACATCTATTAATGTTCTTCTAGTGGCTAGGAATTGTCTTCCCAAAATGATAGGAATTTCTTTATCTTCCTCCATATCTAATACAATGAAGTCTACATGAAAAATAAATTTATTGACTTTTACCAAAACATTTGCTATAACTCCTTTTGGATAGGTAATAAAATGATCAACTAACTGAAGAGTTACAGTTGTAGGTGAAATATCTCCTAAGCCCAACCTTCTGAAAATTGATAAAGGCATAAGATTAATATAGGCTCCTGAATTACATAAAGCTTTTCCATAAAAATGTTCGCCAATAGCACAAGGAATTATAAAACTTCCAGGATCTTTATGTTTTTCAGGAAGTTTTTTTATTTAAATTATAACGCTACACTCTTCATCGAGTGTAACAGTCTCATTATCTATAAACTTTCTTTTCTTATCAAGTATATCTTTCATGAAATTTGCATAGCTTAACATTTGTTCCAAAGCTTCAACAAATGGAATGTTTATCATTTATTTCCTTAAAATTTCTAAAAATTATGAAAAATTGATTATTTCTATATTCCTGCTTCAATCTTTGAGGAAGTGGATGTGGTGTCCTTTCTACAGTGATTTTAATTGGTCTAATAGGATTTTTTGCTTCAAAATGAAAATATTCACATGATTATCCCTTTTCCACCTCATCTTTTTCAACTTTAACTTCTTGTTGAACTCTGCTCTCTAATTCTTTTCCACTTCTCAGTTGAATAGCTATAATTTGCTCCTTGTTTTGATCTTTAGGATTTACTTCAACATTACTAGGCAATCTTCCTGGAGGTTTATTGCTAAGTGCAGTATAAATACATCCCTATTAATTTTCCCTGCTTCTGATAACAACTCCTTGACTTTGTAATTGACTACCCATTTGTAATATTAATTCTTTCATTAATAGCTTTTTCTACTTACTCTGTAAATTATTAAATTCTAGGGGGTAATAAGGTTTAGAAGCCTAATTCCATTATCTGTCTAAGGGATCTAACCAACCCATTATAAAAAGTTTGAATTATTAACTAATTTAACAATGCATTGTGTGGACACTTTCTAAGGAGATCTTTAAATCTTTCTCACTCTTCATAACTTGATTGCGCTTCAAACTGACAAAAAGATGTGATATCATTTCTAAGCTTAACAATTTATGAAGGTGGAAACTATTTAGATAAGAATATTTGTGATAACTCTCCCCATGTTCTGATAGATCCAAGTGCTAATGAGTTTAACTACACCTTAGCTTTATCCCTTATTGAAAAAGGAAAAAGTCCAAGTCTGAAAACATCATTTGACACTGCATCATATTTAAATGTAGCACATAATTCTAGAAAACGAGTAAGATGTAAATTAAGATCTTCAGTGGGTGTTCCTCCAAACTGATTGTTTTGAACCATTTGGATAATAGTAGGTTTAAGCTCAAATGAATTGGCAATTATAATAGGGTTTTGAATACTCAAATGAATTTTATTTATTATAGGATTAACATAATCTCTTAAAGGTCTCTAATGATGTTCATTTTCATTTCTAAAGTTGTTTAAATTGCAAGCCATTTTGCAAAGATGATCTTTCTCTTTTTGTTGTTTTCAAATTTTTCTAACAGTTCTTTTTAACTCAAAATCATAAGGTACTAGATTTTCAAATCTTACACTATGCATAAAAAAATAAAGCATATAATTAAAAACAAGCAAACACACTTAAATAAGAAAATGCTCAAACAAAACTACAAACACTTTTTTTTAAAATAAAATAAATTAAAATACTAATATTTTTTGTTACTTGCCCAACAATGCCGCCAAAAACTTTTGATGAGGGCAGATTTAGTGTGAGAATTTTGCAAATATTTTTGAAAATTACAAACTTACGCACAACAGATACATAATAAATATGCAATATAATCCCAACAAAAATACTCTTTGAGTAAATAATTTATCTTTGAAAGTTCTTTTTAAACTGCCAAATCCCCTTTAATATCAATGGAAGTATACGTATTGCTCAAGTAATAAAGGGCTCTAATTGAGTCATAGATATCGATCCCAAAGGGAAGTTGGAAATTCTTAATGTAAATTATGAAAATTATTTTATAACAAAAACAAAACAAAAGTAAAAGTAAAGTGTAAAGTTTGTAAATTAACTACTCAAGTGAATGCTAATTAAAATACAGATGTAAGACTATAGAAGTTAAACAAAACAAAATACTAAAGTTACAAAAGTAAAACTACAAAAATTAAACAATTTTTTTGTTGTGACAGAAAGTTCAAATTTAAGAAAGCATCCTTCCCCTTTATAATGAAAATATGGATTGTGAAGAAATTGAGATAATTTGAAAATATATATATAAACTGTTTTGTGCAAAGCGGGAAAAATCCTATTCATTATCCTCTTTTGTGTGCTATAAATAACATTGACTAATTCAAAGTTTGGTCTCAAATTCCATGGTTAGTCTGAGAGGATACCGGCTGTCACTCCAGAGCTCCCACTACTCCCTCCCCTGAGTGCTAACAATCTTGCATTAGTTTCCAATCAACTAGAACAAATTGGGGATTTTAATCTGTCAACTTAAAATCTCCAATTCTGCATCCAACAAAGTATATTTCCCTATTTATTTGCACCAAATCACATGGATGACACACTCCCCATGAAATCAAATGTAACTCTTTCTATGTTGCAGAAATCATATATCATTTAAGAACAAATGTCTCTCAACAAGTTTTAACATTTCAATTGGCCAGATTTAAAAGTAAATGAAGATTGGAGTCACGTCATCACAAATTATTATCAATTAAAATCGTGAAAAACAAAATCTATTCTTCAAAAAACCATATCTCAAAGTAGTGAGAAAAATAAAGAAGACTACTCAAAATTCATGAGAAAGATACGATAAAACATGGATTATATATATAAAAACAAGTTTACAAAATAAAAGAAATAAAAATACAACTTATCTCATAAACCTTCCAAAGAAAATCCCTAGAAGTTCCCTCCACGCCTTTCTCTCTTTACAATGACTCCCAATTCTCTCTTAAAAGTATAATGAAGAAGAAATATCTCACCTTCCCTCTTCTCTTACAACCCTAGAAGAAAATCTCATCTTCTCTCTCTATCTCTAACTCACACCCCTTTCTCTCTCTCTCTCTCACGCCACACACTTTAACTCTTCAAATTTTCTTATTTTATTTTGTCTACCTCCTATGGAAAAGAATTCAAAATTCCCTAAAAAATTATGTCTAAAAGTCAACTTTTTTGAATTCCAAAGATATTTCATTTGATCTAAGAGTCATATCCCTTCATAAAAGAACCTTCTAAAGTGTCTAGATGTATTGAATTACTCCAAGAGGTGTGTAGAACAAGTGTCCCTTTGAAAATTCACACAAAATTCATCTTGAACCATCTTAATTTGAAAAATTCATCATGGCGCACATGTGTTAGTTCTCTAGATTTTGCCGCATCATCCGTCAATCTGGCACATAATGCGCTAGATCACAAAATTTCTTATTTTGGCTCCAAATTTCGTCTTTTTTGCCATTTTTGCTCCAAATATGTAAAAATGATATACCTACAACAAAAACAAAAAATACTTTTATTTAAAGTGCACAATCATAAAAAATAAACATAAAATAGGTACTTTAAAAAATTTCTTATTTTTGTGTAGCTGTCAGCTAGTAATGTGTGTTCCATGAGAAAATCCACTATGATCTGTCCCCTGTTGGTGTGAAGAGGCACAAAGGTTACATCAAATTGCAATAAAATCATCGACCTCTTTGTTAACCTTTTGGTAAGCGACGGCTGGTTCATCATGTATTACAACTGATTAAAAGGTTGACCTTATGAGAGAGCAATTAGTTTACAGCTTTTGGCAGTGAAGATTAAATCTAGACAAGTTTTCTCAATAGAAGGATACTTTACATTCGTCAATATCATTCAAATAATCCCAAACAGTTTTTAATTAATTAAAAATAAAATATGCATCAAATGGTCTTGAAATTTATTCCACATTGCTCTCCTTTGTTCACTGAGCAAGAGGGTATTTTTATTTTATTTTTGTGATTTTCCTACACAAAGTTATGAATTTTCTAAGTTAGGAGTATTTAAATAAATAAGAAAATTGACCTGAGCTAACAGGGGTCCGAGGGAGTCTTCTAAAGCCACAATATAAGGTATCAAAGGTCTACTAGAGACTGATGCTGCTAAAAAGAGAGGTGTCATTAACTATTGCTTGATACTTTTGAAGGCTTATTGACCCTTTTTTTCCTAAGTAAAATTAGAATCCTTTTTTGTTAGTCCCGAAAGGGGTGAGACCATCGCGACATATAAGATATAAAGTTTCTTAAAGATGCCAATTTCCCTTGAAATGATTGAAATTATTTCAAGGTTTTGGGGGCTGACATTTCTAAGATAGCTTTAATATTTTTTTGATTGATTTCAATCCCACGATGATGGACAATAAATCTTAAAAATTTCTCAGAGATGACACCAAAGGTGCACTTTAAAGGATTCAATTTAATCTTAAGTTTTTGTAAACATGCAAAGATTGCCCTAAAATCAAACGAGTGGTTTTCCCTTTATTTAATTCTGATGATCAAGTCATCAACATAACACTCAACTTGATAATGAATGAGGTTCTCAAAGATTCTCGTCATAGCTCATTGATATGTTACTTTGGCATCCTTTAATCTAAACAACATTACTATGTAGCAGTATATTCTAATTGGCATTTTAAAAGTTGTAAGTGTTGCATCTTATATTTCCATCTTGATTTGATTATACCCAGATGATCCATCTATTTATGAGAAGATTGCATGAAATGGAGTAATGTCTAACATTAATTCAGAGACTAGTAATTGGAACTCATCCAACTAGAAAGCATTTTTCAAGTCTCTGAAATTAATGTAGACTTTAATTTGTCCATTCTTCCTTTTGATGGGCACTACATTTGCTAACCATTTTGTGTACTATTCTTCTCTTACAAAGCTAGCATTTATCAACTTCTTGATCTGATGGTGACTTGTTGCTTGTTTTTAAAATGCATCCTCTTGGGAGCTTGTTTGACCGGAGTTGTAATTGGGTCTACTACAAGTTTGTGCACTGCAATCTCCAGTGCTAAACTCAGAATCTCATCGTAGCTCCAAGAAAAATAGTCTCTGAACTTTGATAATAACTTTAATAATTCTGTAGACTCTTCATCACTTAGTAAGGAATTGATAAGAGTGGGTCTAAGTCAAATTTAGTGCCTAGATTGATCACTTTCAGCTCATCAACAGTTTATTTGATTTCTTTTTCAGATTCTGGTGGAGTAACTCTTTGGAGTGATCTCCTGCCTCAAAGCAGTATTCCTTTGATCCATTAGAAACAAACAAGAAAAATTCTATGTCATCGACCAACCCTACCGTGCTGAATGCAATGCCCTCCTATGAGTTAAAAGTTTAATTTTTGTTGTTCCACATTTCCTTGAAGAGGTGTGACCTATCCTTTGATAGTTATGCTGAGCAAGTTTTTGAACACACTGGGTGTACCATCCAATAAGTAGTTCCCTTAACTTAGTAGAAGTACATTCTTCTTGTTTTACATTAACTCAAGAACTAGAAGAAGAAGAACCACAATAAAATCTGAACGACTTCATGCCCACACTTTGTACTTTCTTGACCTATAAACCCTCAACTTTATGAGAATGAATCAGGGTCAGGTTCATGGCTTGTACATAGTGGTTATTTCTATCATACATTGACTCGTATTTGTCTTTTTCTTCACTTTCCAAAGTGATTTAAAATAGAGGTTTCCTTTGATTTACTATCATTTTGTTCTTCTTGATCTTCTCTTCTTTGGAGTTTTCTTCTAAGTTTAAGCTGATAACTAGATTCTTCCACTCAAAAATCTTGTTAACTCTTCCTTGCCCTCATCCCCAATTTTGATCTCGGATGCAAGAGCTAAGAAAAATTCCAATATCTTGTTGTATAGGAGTGGAAGTAGATCGTTGAACAAGAGCCTGATGGTCATGTTCTTGCAATTATTTTGGAGCCTTAGCTTTACCTGGGATAGCATCTCTAGAAAAGATTGTCTTCTTTTTAGGTGCATAGTAGGTGGAGTCCATGTATTGAAAATGGTAGTAAATCTCACTTTATGCAATGTACATGACCTCCTTCATAATATTTTATTCATTGATATAGAAAGGAAGGGACTATCTTGTTTTCATGAATCCAAGAAATGAGTGAAGAATTTATGGTAGAAGAATTCTTTCCTTAGAAAAATGTTGTCGGGAGCTTAAGAATATTATTTAGAATTTATGTGGAATTTTTTTTGAATTTTTGTAGATTATGGCTCCTAACCTTAGAGGGGGGAGGGAAAGGAAGTGTTCAACTCAAAGAATTTTGTGATTTTGAAGGCCCAAGGCCGCTATAATGAGTCAATAAAATCGCGTAAGTTGATTCAAGAATGTGTTTTTCTTATTCCTAGTGGTTTAATAGAGAGTCTGATTACTGAGCTCCAGTGGGAGACCTTCTATTACTTTTTTATTATAGCAATAATTTCAGTTGTCAGGGAGTTTTGTGCAAATCTCCCTGATATCGAGGATGAATGTATATATGTCAGGGAGAAGAGGGTATTCTTTCAACCGGCTTGGATCAATTCTTTTATGGATTAAGCAATGGAACATATTGTTTCTTTTCCTCTTTTTCACCTTCTGATGCTGACCTTGATGAGATCATTACATTTTTGACTGATGGAAAGGGTGCTTGCAAAGTTCATAATGATCATAACTTAAAATTTTCTTCTTCCAAGCACAATGCCCCTTCTAAAGTGTGGCACTGTTTTATTTGTGCCTATCTCTTACCTTCAAACCACCTTAGTGAAGTCACTAAGGATAGGGCTACTATGAACTACTAAGTTTAGATGTAGAAGATTATTGTTGTTAGTTTTAAAATTTATCAAAATATCACCAATTCTGCTCGAGCTAGCACGACTGCGGGGTTGGGTTTTCCATCACTTATTTTTTACTTTATGCTAGTAGCTGGTGTTGTATATGATAATTGGGAGGAGTTATTATAGCCTCTAAAGACAATAAATAAATTTAATGTTAGTACCTATGCAAAACATTCAGTGTTTGACTTTGAAGCTAGATCTTTAGATGCTCCTTCCAGTTCTAGAGTTTCTACTTCCTGTACATCTGCTAAATCCAAAGTCACTTTGGATGATTTTTATTATCAAATTAAAGAGTTGCAAAATGACTATCATATAATAAGGATAGATGTATGACCAAACGACCCCCACATGGAGCATTTTGATGAATATATTCAAAGGGAAAGTAATTTTGAAAGTGGTGTTTATGTCTCCATGCTTCAGATGATGAGAGATCATAATATTGTTGGGGAGGGGACTTCAGTCCAATCTCTCACATTTCTTTGCTATAAACCTTTTTGTTATGCAATGGATATGGAGTAAAAAAAAGAGGGGAGTGATTATGAGGTAGATGGAGATGATGGTGAGGAATAGTATCTATATTATACGTGTTTTGGGATATGTTTCTTTAGATGTATTTATTAGAGTTGCAAGATGTTCTAAACTCTTAGGTGTATTAATTGTTATTGTAGATTTATATTGATATAAATTTATTACTGGTTGTTTGCTTATACTGCTTGTTGTTTGTTTTTAAGCACTACTATTTGTCTTACTACTCTACTGTTTTTATATATGATATGTTTAAAGAACTCTTATACTTAACAATTTCTTTTATTATATACATATTAATTAAGCTAAGGGTCATCTAACAAAGAGATGAACAGATCATCAAAATGGAAAAGAAGATAGAAGAAATGATGATTATCATGACCATGCTTCAAAGTCAACTTCAGTCAGCCAAGATAGCATCTTCAAAGAAAAACCAGTCAGAGATTGTTCATATCATGGATGAAAAGAAGGATTTCACTTCTACATATAGAGAAGAGCAATTGGAAAGAGATTTGGTGTAGAGCATGATACCAGAGAAGGACATCAATCAAATGTTGGAACAATAAGTGAAGGAAGACCAAGCCCATTTTAAAGGAGGAGCATCAGTTCTAAAGGGTGCACCCTTCCTAGAGAAGCTCGTTGTTGTAGAATACTCCAAGGGCTTTATACCACGGTAAACCCTGGAAAACATGTTGCGCAGGCCCAAGCAGTTTGTTGCACCACTGTTGTTCCTTTAGTTCAAAAGAAGTCTGTCAGAAGTTATCTTTGTTTGGTATGTAGATTTACACAATTAACAAAACTGGAAAACTTGTTTATTAAAACGTTTATCGGACCTCAACACCACATCATTGTAGGTGATCTTATGGTAGAGTAATAAAAGTTGATAGATACCTTGGTGTAATATTTTCTACAATGGAGGAATATAAGTATGAAATGCAAGCCAAAATTACAGAAACAACATGCAATCAAAATCTTGCTCAAAAGAATCCACGGTCCAGTTGCTTTGTCACTTGAAAGATTCATAATCAAGACCTGTGAAATGATACTCAGCAAAGTTTTGGATAAAGATGAGAAGTCGAAGCCAACAAAAGCATTCAAAAAAATATCTAGATAAGTTGTAGCAGTAGACAAAGGCAATCATTCAATGTAGATCGAAACTGAACAGCCTTGGAGACCTACCAGCAGTATAGCTAGCACTACAACCAGCAACATTGTCAGTAGTACAACTAGAAATATGGTCAGCAATAACTCCAATAACGATTCTACTGAACAGATAGTGGGAAAGGTTTTTCTATGACCGATCAGTTGAATAGAGTATATTCCTTAATTGATGAGGTAGTAGGGAAGATGCTCTAAAATTTAATTAAGAAGCTCAAGTTTAGATTTCTCAAATAGAAGATGCTAGAAGAATATGATAAGAAGGATTACCCCATGTATTGCTCATATTGCAGACTGCTTGGCCACAACATATAGGATTGATTCAGCTTCAAGGACTTTCTTGAGAGGAACTTCAAGAAAGGAACCAAAACAATCACGAACGATTATTTGAATGATCCTACAAAAGGTTCCATCATTATGATTTTAGTCAAGTCAGTCATTCAAATCAATCCTAATAAAATAGATGATGGATAGAGTATAGTTTGGACCAGATCCTCCAGAAAGATATTGAAACAAATTCAAGTTGCTTCAGTGCAAACCTTCATTTTGAACCTAAAGTCTATTAAGCTAGAACTATCAATCAAGCATTAAAAAAAACAACAAGAGACGAAGAGCAACATCACCGAAGAAGTGAAAATTGATAATGTCAAGAGTAGAGTAGAGGCTACTTATTCTTAATTGGTTGTTTTGAATTTGGGAAATAAGTCCCTTAAAATAATTACGGTTTTTTATTTTCTATATGTTCTTCCAGGACCTTATAATGCAATGATTTATGATTTTTACTTTGTTTTGACCATTTCTAGTGATAACATAACTGAAAACTAATCTAATTCGAATATCAATACCCATGACAATCCTTGAGTCATACATAAGCCTAAGAAACTCATCAATATGACTAAGGAAGACACTAATGACATAGGCTACGATAGCTCGATAAGAGAAGTACACATCTTTGAATTCCAAGGAATGTCAATCGCAACTGATTTAGAAATCTTCGATACAAAAACAACACCAAAAGGGCCAGCCACAGCTATAATAGAGACTTCTCTGGGTCTAACCCAAGAATTAGATGAAGTGATGGAAGTAAATTTAAAAAGCTTCAAGTGGTTTCCTGGTGAATTTCTCCAAAACATAAGGTAAAACAATTGATCATTTAAGAAGCATTGATTCTAACAACTAAAGAAGCTCATATTTTGGAAGAAGTTGTAGGGATAAACAATAAAGTGGACTATAACGTACTAGCCCATCTTCGAAAGTTGCCCAACAAAGAAAGAATCTATGAAGATTTGATTCTATCAAAGAAGATGAGAGAAGAATTGATCAAGGCCTTACTTGAATTAAAAGTTTGCTTAGTGCAATTGGCTAGCACCTTCTTAGAAGAGGTTCGTTCGTTAAAGGAACATACTAGTGTAAACTTTATAGATGAATTAACCTTTATTATTGAAAATTTTTACTTAAATTTACTATATATTTAGAAACATAAACATGGTTATCCAAAGTTAACTCCTAATACAAAACTTCATGTTAAATTTAAAATTTTTAAAATGTAGATAAGTGAGGACAAACACAATTAAGTTCTTTTCTAATAATGATATTTCTTCTCCCCCCAAACTTAAATTTTTTAAAAGATTTTTACATGAAGAACTTTAAAAATGAAGGGTAAAAATACATAAAAAAAAATTCATACCTGTTGGAGATTCTGATTTTTTAATATAAATTTTGAAATGTTGCATGGCTCTATCCTTGGTTACTTCACTATGATGATTTTTTTGAATCATCCTCCCAGAAATAAAATAGTGTCAGGCTTTAGATACTATATTTAAAATAGAAAGGGGAAAGTTAAATTTAACTCCATTTTTTTATTTTCCAAGCTCTATTTTCACTTGTCAGAAAATAAATAACTTCATCTAAAGCCTTACATCTATACACATGTTGTAACTAATAAAACTCATTAGTTTTTCTTGGAGTAAATTCCACCCTTTGTCCTCGAAAAAAAACAAAATCATCAGAAGCATCAGGAAGGTTGGCATAAAATTCCATTACAATCCCAGCTATCGCATCGACAGTAAAATAACAGAAGTTTTCCCATTATTGAACGATAATCAATCTTTCAACTTCTCCTCCTAAATTTTTAAAACATCGGTCCTGAATTACTTTTTTATTTTCTTGCAAACTGTGAAATCGAGCATTGAATCTAAAGCTAACAAATCTCTGTTTGTCATATTCTACTTTTCTTTTGCTCGATCTAGGTTCCATAAGAAATCTAGAAAAAATTGAAAAATTCCGAATAAATCCAAAAAATTCCGAAAATCAAAATGTAAACTACTTTAAGCTTAAATTCATTAAGTAAGAGTACTTCACCAAAGCATTTTCTCAAAATTTCTCAAAAAAATTTCAAAATTTTGGATCAAGTCAATGTGAGAATAATCTTTGGGGAAAATAAAAAATTTTTACTTTAAAGTGTAGCCCTTACCTAAAGAAGATGAAATCTGAAGTTTCTTTGCCTTAAAATTGCCTCAAATCCGCACAAAATCAAGCCCTAGGTGTAAAACTGAATGTTAAAGGTGACTTAAGGGGATAAAAATGGAGGTTTGCTGTGAAAATCATGAATTAAAGGGTTAATTCACTGCTGTCAGGTCGAGGGCACTGTCGGCGCCAACGCCAGCGCTGTCGGCGCTAAAGGCCCGAAATTCACTATTTTGATTTTTCAAATTTTTAATTTCATTTCAATTTTCTCCAAAGTTTTTAGTATTTTTAAACATAAATTTTTATCTAAATTCATAAATACACATTTCACAAATAATCATTTTCACAAACAACAACAAACTGTCTTTTATATATGAAAATACACTTTTTATAAACACATTTCACAAATTCATACCTATTAGACAAACTAATAGTAAATTAGCATTGAAATTAAGCCACAACACTAAATTCCAACATAAAACTATATACATAATCAAAGTTCAGAATTCTAAAGCAAAAATAAACCAGATCAAACCTAACGAAATCCATACAATTACATTAAAACACATAAACATTTTTAAGCAAGTAAAGAGTTCACAATCTTTAATCATTCAACCTCATCTTTAGTGCTTTCACCTTCTCTAATATCTCCCATATACTGGTAATGAACATATAGGTTGTAGAAGAATCAGTACAGGAATTGATCTTTCAAATTTTCTTTGATCTACCCCTTTTCCTTAAACATCCGAACTAATCCTGCTTCAAAAGTTCCAGTGTGATCAAAATTTTCTTTCATTCTCCAATCCAGGTGATCAAAAAGGTACCAGAGATCTCCTACTGCATTCATAATACTCTGAAGTTCTCTTCATATTTCTCTCTAAAGCAAGCGAACTTCCACCTGCTGGTGGCATTAATGGAGATGAAGCATGTGAAGAATGATCTATAATAGCTATTAGTGCTTCATTTCCATCACCAACGTACTGATCATCAATAAGAATCATAGTCTCCCATGATAGCAAAACTTTTTCCTAAATTTCATATGACACTTGGGATTGACTGCAAATAAATTGTTGAAGGATGCCCAAGTCCATAAATTGGCCCATTCATAATGATTCCCATCACATATTTAAATATAATTGAATCTATATCAATAGGTTTCTCAATTTGAATGCAATAGTTCAAAATAACACTCTCCTTGGTGACTCTATTGATCTTCATAGTAGGGAATAATTTTGCACAAATAAAGAAATGCCATTATTTTGAAATTGGATTAAGTGATGAAGTAGGAAAACTAATATATCCTTCATCTCATACTTCCCACATATCACTTTCATCAGTAAGAAAATTATAAATATCTAGCATCAAATCTCACGTAGGAATGAAATTTGCATAATGATATATTGGAATATTTTCTATCATATACAATTCATTAATCCTCGCAGGAGTAAATGGTACAGCCTTACCTTGAACGAAGACAACTCCTTGGGTAATTTCATGTAGATTTTCATAGAACTCTTTCACTGCAGGTATAACAACTGTAGTGGTACTTTAACATAGAACTTCCCATAAACTTTGCAGAATGATCTTGTCAACTGGAGTTCTTGGATTGATCAACCCAGAATTAACAAATCCTCTTGCTTTGATCAATCTTTTCTTCATAATAATTTTATCGCATAATCTCTGCGAGTCGAAACTAATAAACTTTCTTCTATTAAAAACTCCATGCCTTGAAGTATTTATGGAATTGGAAGCCATGAAATCCAAAAATATGAAGTTTCTAGGTTTCCTAGATAGGTTTTAGGTCTTTAAAAACATCTCCCGATGGTTATTATGGAGTGAAATCCCTCTAAAGTCTACCAAAATTTACAGTAACAATCCAACCATTCTTGGCGCTGCCGGTGCTCTCGAGGGGTACTGCCGGTGCTGCGATCAATTTCCTTGGGTGTCGTCGACGCCTATGGCCAATTTTTGCAATTTTTTTATTTTTCATTCAATTAAATCTCAACTTTTCTTCCAATATCAATATTAGGCTTAATTTATAATAAATGTAATTGTGTAGGATTATTATCTACTAATATATAAGATACTTAACTATCTATATAATAATACATAAACATATAAGTATGGGTTGCCTCCAACAAAGCACTTGGTTTAATGTCGTCAGCTCGACATCCCATTTGTTTAGTTGGGTTGACTTAACATTAAAACTTCTTTAAATTGAGGTATGCACCCTTCATAATAGTGTTTCAAACGATGCCCATTAACTTTAAATATCTTTATGGTGTTAGGATCTTTAATCATAACAGTTCCATAACGATAAACCTTAATTACTTTAAATGACCCTAACCATCTGGACTTTAGTTTTCCTATAAACAATCTTAATCTTGGATTATATATTAAAACTTATTGTCCAAGGTCAAATTTCTTCTGAATAATCTTCCTATCATGAAATATTTTCATTTTCTCTTTATAGATATTTGCATTATTTCAATTTCTATATTTTTCTATCATGCAATATGCTTCATTTCTAATCTCCTCAATTTCATTGAGTTGCAATAATCTTTTCTAATCAGCAACTTTTTAGATTAAAACTAAATTCCTTATTAAGCCAAAATGTTTATGCTCTAATTCTCTAGATAAGTGACATGTTTTTCCAAATATTAGTCTGTATGGAGACATTCCTATAAAAGTCTTATAAGCAGTTCTATATGCCCTTAATGTTGTGTCAAGTCTAGCAGACCAATCTAATTTATAAGGATCTACAACCTTTTCCAAAATGTGTTTAATTTCACGATTTGATATCTCTGTTAGAACACTTGTCTAAGGATGATAAGCAATAGAGAATCTATGCTTAATATCATATTTCATAATTAATTTTTTGATTCTCTTATTCCTGAAATGAGATCCTCCATCGGTAATAATTATTCTCGGCTTTCCATATCTTGTAAAAATATTCTTAATTAAAAATTTAGAAACACTTCGAGCATCACATCTAGGTACAACAATAACTTCTATCCATTTGGACATATAATCAACTACAAGTAAGATATATAAGTTTCCAAATGAAGGCATAAATGGTCCCATAAACTATAATCCCCACGCATCAAAAATTTTGACTTCCAATGTGTAATTTAGAGACATTTCATTTCTTCTAGATATATTTCCTACTCATTGACATCTATCAAACGTTTCATATATTCATTAACATCTTTAATAATAGTAGGCCAATAAAATCGAGCTTGTAAATTTTATATGCAGTTCTATTTGTTCTGAAATGTCATTCAAATTTAGAATCATGGCATCTTTCAATTATCTATTGAGTTTCTTCATAAGGCACACATCTTTTAATAATTAGATCTTTACATTGTTCATATAAATATGGGTCATCCCAAAAATAGTCTTTTGAATCATATATAAACTTTTTAATTATGGATTTTTTATATCAGATGGTAGAATATCACTTACAATATAATTCACTATATTAGCATACCACGGTACATCCATTTCATCAATACTATATAATTGTTCATCACGGAAATTCTCTAAAATTTCATTTGTAAAATTAGTTAATATTTCTATTTCTATTGTAAGCAAATGATCAGCTATTTGATTATCATTTCCATTTCTGACAATCACAGTAAAATCAAAATCTTGAAATAGAAGCATCCATCTAATTAATCTTTGTTTAGCATCCTTTCTTTACAATAAATATTTAATAGTAGAATGATATGTATGCACTATACATTTAGTTCCAATTAAATAAGTTCTAAAATTATCAAAGGCATAAACAATAGCTAATAACTCTCTTTTTATAGTCGTATAATTAATTTGAGCCTCATTTAGAGTCTTGCTAACATAATATATAACCTTAAAAACTTTGTCGTGTCTTTTGTTTTTCTACAACCCCAATAGCATAATCACTAGTATCATACATTATTTTAAATGGGTTATCCCAGTTAGGTGGTACTATTATAGGTGCAGTGACTAATTTTTTTCTTTAATAATTCAAATGCTTTTATGAATTCTTCATTAAAATCAAATTTTTTATCTTTTCTAAGAGTTGAAATGAAGGCTTAGTTACTTTTGAAAGTTTTTTATGCAGCGCGTGTAAAAACCAACATGTCCTAGAAAACTTCTCACCCCTTTAACACTAGTAGGTGGTGGTAATTTTTCTATAGCTTGGATTTTTACAGGATTTACTTCCATGCCTTTTTTAGAAATTTTATGCCCAAGTACAATACTTCCTGCAACCATAAATTGACATTTTTCTCAATTTAATACTAAATTGAGTTTTTCACATACTTATAGAACTTTTTCCAAACTATTAAGGCATAATTCAAACAAAGTTCTAAATAAAAAAAAATCTTCCATAAACACTTCCATTCCATGTTCTATAAAATTACTAAAATATGATATCATACATCTTTGAAATGTTGCAGGTGCATTGCATAGTCCAAAAGGCATGTCGACGCTATTTTGGTTGGAGGGGAGTTGCCCGTAAGAAGCTGTCGGTCACCAGAATCGAAATCCCATCTCCTGCTTCGGAAGGACGTTGAAGTATGAAATCAAACTGACCCCATATTTTTCATAGTATAAAAGGAAGAGCATTGTACCTCAAATCCCGTATCTATCCCAAAGGATAAACACAAGACTTGAGAATGAGGCTCGATAAAAAAAATTAAGGAAAGTATGACGTCCGTTTAGTTTACGAAACCTTTGTATTTGACGACAAGTTCCCCTATTTAATATAAATGATTAAATAGGGTTTATATTAAGCTGGGTTCGGACATGTTTCTTATAATGACAAGCCCCTATAGTTAATTACATCTTAAATGATCAAAGTCACCTAAGAAGACTCTTGATAAAAATCAAGTAATATTAACTTCAAGGAATTTCAAAGGGAAGGACTTTTCAATGAAATCTAACTAAGAGGTGTGAAAGGGAATTTGTTCAAATTTAAAATATTTTATTATAGAGTTCAAAGGAGAAGAATTGGGGGATGTCATGGATCCAGAGGAGAACCCCGGTGACTTCCCAAGCTATCCTAATGTTTGGCTTCAGTTTTGATGAGAAATATTTTGGCATTTCATCCTGCCAATTTTATTAGTTAGGGCTTACATTCGTGTGAAACGATCACGCAAATATCCTGGAAGATGTGAGGGTTTAGGTCATGATAAACGATAACCTCGGAATCCTAAGACGAGTTAGGGCTTATATTATATAGCAGAGCTATACAAAGGCCTAAAGATAAGGTGAGGATTTACGTTGCATAAGCAAGGAACCTCGAATTCCTATGGCTTTGTTGTTTAATTCTAAGGAAGGAAGATTAGTTTAGTTTGGTAAGACAGGTTTTGCTGTTGAAGATGGGTGTGTTGCTCACCATGTTAGTCCCAATCTCCTAGCCGTGACAAGTTCGAGTTTTCTATTATGTCAAGTTATAATGTCAAATCAGGTGGCCCTATGGTTGAAGTTCTTTAAATTTTATGAGGGCATATTAAAGTTGATTAGAGCGACAATGGTTAGGATCCTACGGTTCCCTCGTTCGAGCACCACTATTTTCTATTGGATTCACTTAGTCCAAATGAATTTACTAAACTCAACTTAATGAGTTCCATAATTTCATTTTAACCATGGGATGCCTCATTAGCAACCTTAGGTTACCTCCTCCGAGGGATTTCCGATCATCCGGTAGAAACATCTTAATTTAGTTGAAGTTGTGGTTTTACGTGATGTTTGTGATTAAATTTTGAATTGTTTTATATTTTAATGTTGTGGAGGTGAGTTTTATCTTGGTTGATTTTAGTTTTGGTTTCAGGTTATGGTTATGGTTAATATGCAAGTTTATGTAGGTAAATGCAAGCATGAAACATGTAAGGAAAAGGCAGAAAAAAGACGGTACTATAAACTATAAAAGCGTACCTGGCGAGTCTTCTCGTTCCACCACCTGAAACTTAAAAATGCTTGTGAGGGCATTTATGAATAACAGAAAAAGTAAAGTTCTGATAATTTTCCTAACCTTATGTCATATCTTGGCGGGTTCTTAGAATTTTAATTAAGGATGACTTTATCAAGCAAGATATATTAAGTTTAGTAGATCTCCGAAGAGTCCAACAAATCTAGAGAAAGAAGCAGTTCCATGCTACTTTCTTGTTGCCTGGTGAAAAATCTCGAGTTTTTTTTAAACTTATTATGTTGCTTAATAATTCATCCTATAAATACCCTTAATGCTCAGTGAACATTGATGTCTATATTATCCCTAAGAATAATTTAATTATCATTTATCATTTAATTTGAAAATTATGTGAGTGAATTACCTTGAAGGGGAAGTTAATTTAATTTGAAAACTTAGCCAATTTTTTAATCCTAATTGAGCTTGGTGGTGTTTAAAGAATGTTTGATTTAATTATGTTTATTTCTCTAATCCTCATTTAGTCAGTATTGATTTAGCCTAAGTCACCACTAAGCCCTTAAGACCTAGGTGAGTGTCTTAATTAGTTTTGACAAGGGTTAAGCCTTAAGTGGTCATGATTCATGATTTGGATTTTATTTGAATATCAAAATAGGGGTATTAAATTGATTAATTATTGATTTTAAAATTCATACCCTAAGTCCAGGATCATTTAATTTTAATAAACTTCCAAATTTTAATAATTTAGAAATTTATTAACTTAATTAAGAAAGTGAGATTGGTAATTTTAATAAACTACCAATTGACCTCTTGTGTTTCAAGCATTAAATAAATTGATTAAGATCAGAGGTTGCCCATTTCCCTCCTTGACTTAAGCCTTAATTTTAATTAAGGCTAAATTTCCAAAATTACACATTTGCCCCTAAGGTTCTAACACCTCATTATTTGTCAAAATCAATACAGATGATTTTAAAATTTTTATCCTACTTCATCCATGGGTCATTTAAGACATCAAAGAAGAAAATGTAATTTTTCAGAATTTAATTTATTTTATATAATTATTTTCATGCAAAAACAGGATTTTTCCAAGAAAACTCATAACTTGACCAAGGTAAATTCTAATCCTTTGAAATTGTTTCTACAGGTAGACCTAGACTAGAGAAGCCTTCGAACTTAATTTCATGATTTTTCGAAGTCTTTGTGATTTATTAGAATTATTTGAAATTTTCGGCTATTTAATAAAAATAAAATATTTTAGGTGGTGAAAATTAAGTTTTGTCATTTATAAAAATCTCTTTGAGGTTATAGAACTCAAAGAATCAAATTTTACAATTTTTTTATTTTTATTTTATTTATTGGAATTATTTTAGTGAGAACTCATTTTTACCCTTTAAAAATTATTTTTAACCTTTGAAATTCAATATCTTTATTTAGAAAGTCAGGAAAATATTACAATTGTTCCTAAGTGATTAGGATGTAATTTAGAATATTTCCATGAGTTTTATTATTTTTGTGATTTTTATGAATTTTAAATTATTTAAATATTTAAAATAAGATAAAAATCAAGTTTTTATTTTAAATGTAATTTTATTTTTATAGAATATCCATAATCACAGAAAACTCAAAAAATAAAGTTTCATAATTTTTTGAGTTTTATTTTGATTTTTAAAAAAATCATTTAAGTGTCAAAAGTGGTATTTATCTTTGAAAATTAATTTAAGTTATCAAATGAACTCAAAATCTTTTGAACTTTTTATGATGAGATTTTTGGATCATAAATGATAGTGGAGATAAAAAATCAAGTTATTTAAATGTTTATATTTTCAAAAATTAATTATTTTAGAGATTTAGTGTTTGTAAAATTTAATGGTATTTTAATTGAATTGACCCATGAAATTATTTCCAAAGGCTTCACCAGTCATGGTGGACCTTCCAAAAGTTTCAAAGGATTTTCTAATCAATATGCTAATTTCCATGATTATTTTAAAGAAATAATGTGGAATAACTTGAAAAATAATGATCTCTGTATAGAAAGCTCCTCTAACTTTGGAAAAATCAGAGGATATTTCCCTTGATAAAGGCTACAACATGCTAAAATTTCAAGCCAAGGTGATGTATCAATATACATGGAGGATCAAATGATCCCAAACCATGTTTAATTAATTAAAAAATATTTTATGCATCAAATGGACTTGAAATTTATTCCACATTATTTTCCTCTGTTTACTGAACAAGAGGGTATTTTTATTTTATTTTTGTGATTTTTCCACACAAAGTTATGAATTTTCTAAGTTAAGGGTATTTAAATAAATAAGAAAAAGTCCTATTTATCTATTTAAACCGCGCGTGCTGACTAGATCCTAGGCAGTTCCGAA
>NEWO01001009.1:119188-134299 GCA_003013225.1 Phalaenopsis aphrodite
CCACCACCTGAAACTTAAAATGTATGTTAAGGCAGTTTATAGATAGCAAGAAAAGTAAAGTTTTGATATTTTTCCTAACCCTATGTCATATTTTAGTGGGTCCTTATGAGTTCAATTAAGGATGATTTTGTCAAGCAAAACATATTAAGTTTAGTAGATCTCTGAGATGTCCAACAAATCTAGAGAAAGAAGCAGGTCCATGCTACTTTCTCGCTGCCTGGTCAAAAATCCCGAGTTTTTTTAAACTTATTATGTTGCTTAATAATTCATCATGTAAATACCCTTAATGCTCAGTGAACATTGATGTCTCAATTATCCCTAAGAGTAGGGTAATTATCACTTGTAATTCAATCTAAGAATTATGTTGGTGAAGACCCTTAAAGAGGCAAGTTATTGTTGTTGAAACACTTAGCCAAATATTAACCCTAATTGGGCTTGTAGTGTTTGAAAGATGTTTTAATTTTCAATGATATTTACTTTTCTAATCCTCATTTAAATGAAACTTGATCTAGCCTCAGTCACTACTAAGCCCTTAAGACCTTGGTGAGTGTCTTAATTAACTTTGAAAAGATTAAGCTTTAAGTGGTCATAATTCATGATTTGAATTTCATTTGAACATCAAAAATAGGGGTATGGATGTGATTAATTATTAACTTCACAAGTCATACCCCTAAGTCCTAGATTCATTTTTATTTTAATAAACTTTCAAATTTTAATAATTTAGAAATTTATTAACTTTTCTTTTTCAATTAAGAAGGTGGGATTGGTTTCTACCAATTAACCCCTTCTGTTTCAAGCATCAAATAAATTGATTAAGATCAGAGGTTACCCATTTTCCTCTTTCAATAAAGCATAAATTTTCAAAATTACACATTTTCCCCTAAGGCTCTATCACTTCATAATTTGTCAAATTCAGTTCGAATGATTTTAAAATTTTTATCCTACCTCATTAATGGCCCAATTAAGACATCATAGGAGAGAATGTGATTTTTCAAAATTCAATTTAATTTATATGATTATTTTTATGCAAAAAAAGGATTTTTCAAAGAAAATTCCTAACTTGACCAAGGCAATTCCTAATCCCTTGAAATTTATATTGCAGGTAGACTTAGACTAGAGAATTATTTGGACCAAATTTCATGATTTTTTTTTAATTTTATTTAAATTATTACAATTATTTTAAGTTCTTGGGTATTTATTAAATATAAAACATTCTAAACAGAGAAAAATAAGTTTTGTATCTTTGGAAAGTCTCATTGAGATTAGAGAACTTAGAGGAGAAGATTTTATATTTGTTTTGAATTTATTTGAATTATTTTAGTGAAAACTCATTTTTAGCCTTTAAAAATTCATTTTTAAGTTTCCAAATTCAATATCTTTATTTAGAAAATTAGGAAAAACATTCTAATTATTCCTAAGTAATTAAAAAGCAATTCAGAACATTTCTATGAGTTTTATTATTTTTGCGATTTTTAGGGATTTTTAATTTTTCAAATATTAAAAATAAGCTAAAAATCAAGTTTTTATTTTAAATAATATTTTAATCTTAGAAAATACCCCTGATCCCAGAGAACTCAAAAAAAAGTTTTTATAAATTTTTTAGCTATATTTTGATTTTTAAAAATCATTTAAATGCCAAAAATGATGTTTATCTTTAAAAATCAATTTAGGTTATTAAATGAACTCGAAATATTTTGAAATCTCTATAATGAGTTCTCTGGACCATAAACCATAGTGGTGATAAAAAATCAAGTCATTTAAATGTTTATATTTTCTAAAATTAATTATCTTAATGATTTAGTGTTTGTGAAAATTAGGTATATTTAAGTGACTTGACCCATGAAATTATTTCCAAAAGCTTCTTTGGTCATGGTGAACCTTCCAAAATTTTCTTGGAATTTTCTAATCAACATGCTAATTTCCATGGTTATTTTAAGGAAATAATGTACAAAAAATTGAAAAACATGGATCTCTGTATAGAGGCTTTCTCTGACTTTGGAAAAATCAAAGGATATTTTAGTTGACAGAGCCTACAACATGCCAAAATTTCAAGCCAACGTGATGTTTCAATATGCTTGGACAATCAAATGATTTAAAATAGTGTTTAATTAATTAAGAACAAAATATTCATCAAATTTACTTGAAATTTATTCTACATTGTTCTCCTCTATTCACTTAGTAAGAGGGTATTTTTATTTATTTTTGTGATTTTTCTACTCAAAGTTATGAATTTTCTAAGTTAGGGGTATTTAAATAAATAGGAAAAGGCCCTATTTATCTACTTAAACTATGCGTGTCACCTCAACCTATGATGGCTCTGAAGCTCCACGCGGCGTGCTTCCATTTGATGCCGCCATCCACCTCGGTGCTGACTCGACCCGGTGTTTGTGTCCCGAAGCACTGTCCGACTCGATCTCCTCCATTCATTTGATATACGCTCGATCAAACAACTCCCCTTCATCATCCTCGATAGAATGATCCTGTGACCGTCCACACTAAAACTCTAAGATCTCAGCGTAGACTTAACCAAATCACCTTAGGTTTGATCCTATGGACTCGTCTAAGTGAGACGAACACATCTATACGACAATCATGCAATTAAATGAAGTATAATTAAATGGAGGTTTTATACCTTTGCTTTAAGAAGTGAAGCTTCAATCAGAGGGTATTGGCACATTCATTGGGGTCCAAGGAGATTAGGGATTGAGTCCATGGTCTTGGTGTAAGGTCTAGGTATGAATTCAATCACGCCCGGATTTGGGTGTTGGTTTAGAACTATAGGAGAGGCTTTCTAGATGGTGGATTTTATGGGGATTTGGCTTCTTTCTTGGTTGTAAAGGTGTGGGTGGAGTTAATTTGAGTTTGGTGGAGTGTGGAGGTGTAATGTGTTTTGTCCTGGTTTCCGGCAAGGTTCCAAGCTCAAAATTGAGCTCTAAAAATGGGAATTGGTTGGAGAAAATGGTTAGAAAGCACTGAGGGGATCTTAGGGAAGCTCTGTGGCAAGTTTGGAGAGACCTCTCTAAGGAAATTTCAGCACTTAGTTCAACGGCCACAGAGGTGGCATTTTATAAAAAATGGGGTTATGGTGACTGTTATGGCTAATTAGGGGGTGCAATGTGGTGCTTAGGAGGAGGTCAGATGAGCTCTACAATTCAATTTGTCTGAGCTGGCCTCTTGGTTTGATTTGGGTGATATTTCATGGGGGTGGCTCTCGATTTTAAGCTTTTCCGGCCACTAGGCTGGCCGACCGGCCAGCGGGAGGTGGCTAGGAGTTCAGGGAACCCAAGGAAATATGCCAAAGTAATTTAGTGCACTAATACCTAATTTTGATAAGGATATCTTAAGCACATGCATTTTTTCAAAATAATATCCCTTAATTTGGGGTACCTTTGGTCCATCGCTTGATTTAGGTGGTTTCATGGTGTTTGGATTGGTCACTAAGTCCAACTAATGGCTGTGATAGATTTAATTTGGTAAATTTTGGGTAGTTAGGTCACATTTAGTGCATGGGTCCAAGTAGGTGCAAATGACCAAAACTTTGGTTTGGGCTAGATTAGCCAAGTAAATGTGACCTAACTTTGGTTTAAGTAGGTGCACTAATACTTAATTTGGCCCAAGTAAATGTTGAATTTAGTTTAGATGATCATAAGGAACAACTTTGGTGAATAATGGAAGTGGTTTTGAGCTCAATTGAAGGGTCAATTTGAGGGAATTTTAACTTTTAGTCAATTTGGTCATGTTGGGCTAGGCTTTGGTCTAGCTTGGGTTAGCCTTGGGATAAGTACAAATTGATTATTTTAAATGGTCAATAGGGACCCTATGAAGAGTCTTAAACATGAATTGGATGCCAATTTGGGGGTTAAGCCAATCAATTGGGTGGAAAATGGGGACTTAGCTAATTTGGGGCTAAACTTGGGAATTTTGGATTTAGTCCAAAATCAAAAGGATTTAGGCTTCACCAAGGCCAATTGATGGTTGATTTTGATGTGTACTAATTTTATGAAGATTTTTCAACATTAATTGGGGCCAATTGACTAGGATATTTGTTCAATTTGGAAAGACTAGGTCATATGGTCAAAATTGGAGTTTTGATCTAAATCAAAATTATATTCTAAATATGGGTCAATTAAGCTTGAATTTGGTTTAGCTTGGACATCTAAAAAGTTAATTTGAGTTTAAGATTGTAATTGGGGTCAATTGAGTTTAAATTGATGGACATTTGAGTTGAATTTGGGGAAATTTGGGCTCTTAAAGGCAAATTTGGGGGTTTTTGTGAAAGATGGTCAAATTGGCCAAATTGGGTTATGTGGTAGTTGAGAAAAATGAAATTGGAAATATTTGGGATTTATTGGGTTTTTTTTTGGAATTTTTAGAATTTTTGGAATTTTGGGCTATGGAGAGGTATCTTGGTAATTTTGGGTTGTTTTTGGGGAAAAAGACCAAGATGGGTATTTTGGATAGGATTGGGTAACAAACCACCACCAAAAAGCCATGGACTAATGGAAACCCCATTTTGGTCCTTCTATATAGTGGTCTTTGCCAAACCATAGCTCTAGGGCTGGTAGGTTTAGGTGGCCATGCGGATGAGTATCCCAAAAAGATCAAGGGACATAGCTCGAGACCAACACCCTGGGTCAACCTTAAGGTCAACAGTCCTAAGGGAGACTCATCTTGAGTTTCCTTTATAGTGACCCCACCTACTAAGTGGTAGAGGTTAGGACCAATATGTGGAACTTCAAGTTGAGTAAAGAAGATGGTGGAATTTCTAAATGTGAGGGTTCCATGTCTAGTTGTCCAAGAATAGTCAAATAAGAAAGTCCTATGGCTATACCTTAGGCTACTAAAGAGGAAAAACTAAACCTCAACCAAAAGTGGGGTCAGTAGTAGGAGATTGAAAGACACACCCATTTGTAAAATTTATACTGCTACTTCAATTTCTCCTACTAAATTTTTATACTCTAGCATATATAACTTTAGCAATTGGCATTGGGGCATCTATAACTTTAGCAATTTACATTGGGGCAAGTATATTTGGAATATTATTTTTACTCATTCTATTCCTTTTTTTTATATTGAATTTTTTAATAAAATATCTTCCACTTGATGATATTCTTAAACTTAAACGTCTTAAAATTGCCTCTGAGTGTTATATTTGTAAGAAAGACGAAGAATCCGAGAGGCACCTTTTTTTCAATGTGCCTATGCTAAAGAAGTTTGGTTGTTATTAGGATAACATTTTCAGGTTTTTTGGCCACATAGCTCTTACATGATAGATTACTTACATACTTGGAAAGCTTGGGCCTTAGTTGATAAAAAAACTCTATTACTTTCCTTTGGTGGTCATTTTATTTATTTGGATGGCTAGAAATAGCTCTAAACATTTGCTTTCAGATCCTTCTCCTGCTATTACTGTTTCTTATATTCTAGCTTATTATTATCGACTGAATAAGATCTTTGGTTCAGATATTTCCTGCCCTCAACCTTGGGTGAGCAGGATGGCCACCTTGATTAGGTGGCAACAACCCCCCGGGTTGGAACAAGATTAATATAGATGGAAGCTGGACTCCCACGGCTTCGGGTGCGGGTGGGGTTTTCTGAAATCACTTGGTTCATTGTCTTTGCTTCTTTTCCTCTCCTATTAATGCTTTATCTACTTTAGAAGCAAAAAGCTGGGCTTTTCTGCTATCTTTGTCGATCGCTCACTCTTGCAATTTCTCCAATATCATTATTGAGACTGACTCTTTATCACTTTTTAAGAATTTTGGTACCTTTGTTTTACCCATTTGGAATGTTCTTTACACCTGGAATAGAATTAACGAGGTTAGTGAAATATTAAATTTTAATTTCCACATGTCTTTTTTTTTCGCAAAGGGAATTCCCCGGCAGATTGGCTTGCAAAGAGGGCTATGGGCAACACTAATCCTTTGGTGGGTGTTACTCCAGTGCATCACTTAAAATGCCTTTTATTGAGCAACTCTCTTGATTCACCTTACATTCAAATTTGATTTCTCTTATGTTATGTGTGTCCTGTTGTGTTATCCATTTTTGGTTGGTCCTTGTTTGCTGTCTTTTGATTATGCCACAGGACTTTGTTTCTTGCTACTTAGAAGATTATCGGTTTTACCTACAAGCTTTAGAATTATATTTGATGTGGTGGGTTTGTGGGATATTTTTGTTTTAATTACTACTGTTCTTTTTAATTTACTTTGCTATACTTATACCTTCCTTTATTGCGGCAGAGAGGAATTTTTCTGGAATATTATTGCACTTTCCTATTGCTCTTATGGAGGTCCTTTTCGATTTAGCATTTAATGAGTTACTCCTTATGTTTTGAGCTTATGTCTTACTTTGGAATACTTTGGACTTTTTTTGACTAACTTTTCTATAGGGTATTGTTTCTTTAGCGTTTATGAAGGCTTTTGTGTGGGGAGTTTACTTGGAACACCTTGCCCACAAGCTTTGATCTTTTCTGCTGCTACAATATGTTCTGGCACAGGATTGGATGGATGGAGCTGTTCGATGCGTATTCTTATTTGGATCAACAGTTATTTGGGTTTGATGTAATCTTTTTGATTTTTTGCTATCTTTTTTGTGTCGCGTTGTACTGTAGATTTTGGAACCTCTAGGTTTTAATTTTTTTTTGGGTTTTTAAGTTGGGGATCCTCTATCCCTCCTTCATTTTGAAACCTTTTTGAGTATTAACGCATAAGGAGCCACGAGTTGCTCTTTCATTACACACACAAGATCGCACACACACACACACACACACACACACACACACACAGATATATATATATATATATATATATATATATATATATATATATATATATATATATATATATATATATATATATATATATATATATATATGTGTGTGTGTGTGTGTGTGTGTGTGTGTGTTTTAGAATGGTGGTGGCGGCGCTGGAAGCTCAACTAGGGTTACCTTCATGGAGGTTCTTCACTGTTGGCAGGTAAGTTGGAGGTGGAGGAGTTGTTTCTGCTATTTGGGAGCTTGTTTGGAGTCTCTTTTGCTTTGGGCTCCTTATTTGTTGTGTTTTTTTATTTCCCTAGTTTAGGATTTTTTGAACTTGGAAGGCACTGTTCCGTTGGGTTTTTGGGCTTCTGCTTCCTGGCTGAGGGTTTGAACCTCTTTGTTGTTGTTCTGGGTTCATATTGTTGTGCTTCCCTCTTTCCTTCTAAGTGGTGTTTGTTTCTTTGGTTTTGGCAGCATTTTTTCAGCTCTTGGCCTTTTGGTTTTTTACTGCTCAACATGGCTGATGGATTCCCTATTGATGTGGAAACTAATGCTAAATGGTCTAAAGCCACCTATGTTGGGGTGGTGGGAAGAGGTCAAAACACTCTTGCTTAAGTTGATGTTTTGGTCTCCCCCCCAGCCTTTCATGAAGCTGCCTCGAGAAAAGAATGTTGTCATCTCATTAACCCTCTCTGGGTTAAAGAGGGGAAACCTGCCATCTTATATCTAAAGGATGAACTAAACTATTTAAAAGCCCATTATAAGTTTATGTTGATTGGAAAGTTCCAACTCCATTCTAGGATGAAGTTGGTGAGAAGGTACTTTGAAAACTTACCTTTCTCTATGCTTGGAATATTGGACTGATTGATGGCAAAGACATTTTGATAAAGCTAGCATTGAGAGAAAACTATGCTAGGTTATTTGCTAAATAATCTGTCCTTATGGAAGGAGTCTCCATGAAGATTATTAAGTGGACTCCAAATTTTGATCCTGGCAAAGAGCCTCCAATTGTGCCAATTTGGTTTAAGCTACCTAAGTTGCCTCAACACTTTTTCAAACATAAAGTGCTTTTTAATATTGGGCTATCTTTGGGCAAACCTCTAAAATTGGATTTCCCTACTTTCCATTTGTCTAATCCTTTAGTGGCAAGAATATTAGTTGAGAGGGACATCACCTTGCATGAGGTGAATGAGATTTGGTTGGGGACTGTGGAAGAGGGACACTGACAAAGAATTGAGATGGAGCAGAAGCTTTATTACTGTCCTCATTGTAGAATATTTATTCACACTCAAGATTGATGCTATAGATTGCATCCACCCACTAAAAATAAAACCAAAGATTCTGGCCATGGAATTCCTATTATCGCATCTAAAAACAATTGGACACTGATAATAAAGGGAAGGGGGCTTTAGAACATGTGGAACTTTAGCAACCTTCTCATAGAGAACCTGTTGTGGCTACTCTTGCTCCCAAACCTAACAACACAGTTGAGTATACAATTGAGATATGCAATTTACATACTGAGCTACATGGGAAAAATAACTCCAACTCCCAGCAAAATCAGCTACTGGTAGAGCATTGTTCCCTCCCCACAGCAAATCTGATCCCCTCCTCAGGAGTACTACAGGAAATGACCCTAGCTTTGGACCAGGATTGACAAATTCAAAAGGAAATAAAGAAAAAGAAGATGAATACTGAACAACACAGACTTCAGGAAGGCACTTCTAATGCTCACAACAGCCATCCAAGATTGGATTCCCCTTCTAGAGCCAGAAGTGGAAGCAGAAGATCCAGATCACAAAAAGCCTCTCATGGTTAAATTCCTTTGTTGGAATATTAGGGGGATTTCTCACCCCCTTTCCCTCAAAATGTTAACACATCTTAATTAAAAACATTAACTGTGGTGCATATCTATCTTGGAACCTTTGGTTCACAAAAACCCCCAAATGCTAATTGATAAATTTCAAGGCTTCTGTCAATTCACAAATATCAACAATAATATTTGGTTATTTTTCAAAAAAGAGTTAAATTAGACTATTTTGTTGGACCATCCTCAACTGTCCATATTTCTTTCAGCATGAATGGGCTGTCTGGTTATGTTACTTTTGTTTATACTGGTGTAACAAAGCCTCCAGAACAAAATTATGTTATGTTCTTCATTCTATTGGTTCTAATATGACAGATAAATGGATGGTGGGGGGAGATTTCAATTGTATTGCTAATTCTGCTGAGAAGATTGGTGGTAGATCCCCAAACCTCTCTAAGTTGACTAAATTCAATAAGAATATCCAGGCAGCACATCTATTTGACCATGGCTTCAATAGACCTCCTTTTACTTTGAGGAGGGGGAAAATTTGGGAAAGACTGAATAAATTCTTTTTGAATGACTGCTAGCTCAACAATTTTTTGCACACTTTTGTAACCCACTTGAGTATGGCTGGCTCTAACCATAGGCCTTTGCTGATTTATGTTGATGCACCAACCCCATCACCATCCAGTCCTCCTCCTTTCAGATACCTTAACATTTTGTTTGATCAACCTTCCTTCATTGAGTTTGTTGCACAACAATGGAAGGGGATCTACCATGAAGAACCTTTCATCAAACTCTGGCTCTTTCATCTCAAAATCAGCAGTGCCCTTAGAAGCTGGGGCTGGAATACATTTGAAAACATTTTATTGAATGTTGAGATGGTTCAAAGGGAGGTAAAGACCACTGAAGTTGCTGTTATCAATCACGAGGCTAATGAGAGCTCTCTGATCACTGCACAAGAAAAAATCTCACTACAATAGACTGGCAAGGATCATTTTTTAGCCAAAAAGCTGATATCAACAAATTCAAAGATGGTGATAGAAACACCAAGTTTTATCATGCTTATATAAAATATAAAAGACAATGCAACATCATTCATGGTTTTGAGGATGTTGAGGGCAATTGGATCTTAGATAATGAAGCCATTGCTGAGAATGCTGTTAAATGTTTCCAAAAGCTTCTGACACAACCTTTGGCTGAAAGAACTCCTATAGATGCTAATTTCTTTACAACTGATGACTCTTATACCAGTGTCTTTAATCTGACTCATATAACTAAGGAGAATGAAATCTGGCAGGCATTACAATCCATTGACAGTGCGAAGACTGTTGGGCCTAATGGATTTGCTGTTGACTTCTAGAAGAAAGCTTGGAATATAATCAAACCTGACCTCATCAGAGGTATTTAAAGTTTCTTCCAAAGACATCAGATCTCATAGTATTTTTATGCATCATGCTTGGTTCTCATTCCTAAACAGGCTGAGAGAAAAAATCGGAACCAGTTTAGGCCCATCAACTTTATCCCAGTTTTCTTCAAAATTATCAGCAAAATCTTGGTGGCCATACTCCAACCTCACCTTGGGAGACTTATTAGCCCAAATCAGAGTGCTTTTTTCACCGGTAGAACAATTTCTGAAAATGTTTTACTGGATCAAGAACTGCTGCTTGACTTAGATAAAGCCTGTAGAGGAGGAAATGTGATATACAAGTTGGATATCCAGAAAGCTTATGATAGTATTGGGTGGGAGTTCATCATAGAGATTTTAAAGGCTAGAGGATTTAATAAGGATTTTTGTGATATTATTGCAAGATGGCTAAATTACAATAAACACTCCATCCTAATTAATGGCTAAGCTTAGGGCCATTTTACTGCCATGAGGGGGCTTCCATAAGTGGATCCTCTTTCTCCTACCATCTTCATACTGGCTTTGGACTATCTTTCCAGAATGCTAGACATTTGTCTCCTTTCCAACTCCCATGTCAGGTAACATCACAGATCTAATATTGCTTTATCCCACCTGGTTTATGCTGATGATATTATGAATATTTTAAGAGCTAATAAAATATAGTTAATAAAGTTACTATGTGCCTTAAACTCTTTCAACAACACTATAGAATGCTCTTCAACAATGGTAAATGCAAAGTTATCTTCAATAAGAACACTTCTTCCAATATTATAATTTGGATACTTGATCATACACAATTCTCTGAAGCCTCCTCTCCTCTTAGATATATGGGAGTTCCTCTCATTAAAGAAAGAGTGAAACAAACTCAATTTGATGAAGTCCCGGGGAAGATTGCTGATCAACTGTCCAGCTGGGCTTTTTCTTTTCTATCTAGTGGAGGTTGAATTACTCTTCTAAAGAGCATCCTTACTACTTTTCCCTCCTATCTTCTACAGATGACATAAATGAAGAAGAGCTCTCAACTATAAATGGAAAGACTCTTCAATATGTTTCTTTGGGCTGGGAGCAGACAAAAACTATATTGGGCTAGTTGGCAGAAGGTTGCCAAACCTTTTACCACGTGTAGAACTAGAAGTAGATGCTCCTGCAATAGATGTAGAGGGCTTATCCATTCTTATACTTCTAGACTCAACAAACGATTCTACTCTTTGAATCATGTGCCTCTCAATCATATTCTAAGGCTGTAATCTCTCTTCATTTCTATGGGATTCGACTCTTGATTGTTCACATAGAGTGAAAATCAGGGCAGGATATCCCAAGCATCCAACAGTAGCAATACCAGTAATACGCCAAGTGTGATGAACTATAAGTACACCAACATCTATTGCCTTCATGTTCTGAATTCAATATTTTAATACAACTAGATCCTTTGTAACATCAACAAGATGATTTGTAAGTAAAATTCTGACAGAGAAGAAGTGATGTCATACTTTGGATTGTATTGTTAAAATGGAAGCGGAGAAGTTAACTATTTTGTTATTATTTATCTTCCACTCCCCTCTTCCATCAGCCAGAAAGGCAATGACTTCTTCCGGTGACGAATCAGTGATAACAAAAGTGGTTTATTCATCATGGAAGACATTCCTCAGCCCATATAACGCATTAATCTTTTTGGAGGTAAACTCAACTTGCGCGCCTCTCACCAAAATATGATCTTCTGTAGTGAACCTAAAGTTAGCATAGAACTCTCAAACCATCAGGACGATCGCTACAGAAGTGAAGCAGCAAAATCACTCCAAATTTCTAGTGAGAATCAACCTTTCAACTTTACCTCATGAGTTTGTAAATGCCCTTTCCTACATCAATCTTCACGTCTCAATTTGTGTATTGTAATAGTGTTGGGCCTTAAAATTAACAAACTTTTGAGCATTAAATTTGTCTGAAGTTCTTCATCTTTTTGTGCGGGGAGCCATGGGACATTCTATGAAAATCTAAATAAAGTTCATATAAATTACTAAATCTCAAATCTAACTCTCAAAGAAATATTATTTGGTAAGAAACTTTTCACCATGAGTTCTATCCAAGCATTTTCATAAAAAATCCCATTTTTAAGATCTCCCAAAATTCATGGTGAAAATAAAAAATTTCTATGTTAAAGTGAATCTCTTACCAAGAGAAGATGAAATCTATGATTTTTGGCCTCCAAATCCTTGTCCTTAGCCCGCAATGTGTTGCCCTAGAGTAAAGGCTAGATGTGGAAAATGACCATGAGGCAAAAAATGGAGGTGTTAAGGTGATTTCAGGGGGTTTTTAGCCAATCTGGTGTGTTCGGACCTTTGGTGCATCATGCGCTAAGGCTTTGTAAGTTGGTGCATCATGCGCCAGAGTGTATTTTTGCCAGATCTCGGTTTCTGTGAAAGTTTTCTCTGTGCTGCATTACACTAACCTCTATTTGACTCAAATAAACCTTTCTAAGTATAATTAAACATCATACTAACACGAAATTTTCACAAACAACACAAAATTCATATTTATAAACGAAATGCTCATTATTACAATAACATTTTTCAAGCTTACTCAAAACAATTTCAGTGTTCTAAAGCAAACAACATCCTAACATTGAAATCTAAACATCAAACTTCAAAGCAAAAACATAGATAGTGCAACAATAGAGGGCAAAGGTAATCTAACATAACAAACTTAAACAAAAATACTAGACAAAACATTTCGTGCTTAACTCGGCTTCAAACATCTTCTTCACTCTCATCCTCCAAGATATTTCTCATAGACTGGTAGTGCAAATATAGATTGTAGAAGGGCCTAAGTGTAAATTCCTCAGTTGAATTTTCCTCCTCAATCCACGCATGCTTCTTGAACAAAAGTACCAGACCATCTTCAATACATCATGTATGTTCAAAATGTTCCTTGAGTCTCCAATCTAGGTGATCCAAAATTTTAGAAATAATCAATTGCATGTATAAGATTATACACCTCTTTCTCTATCTTCTTGATTCCCTTTGAAAGTGCTCTCGAGTTGGAATAAGGCTAAATAGGTGATGAATTCTGGGATCCTTGATCCATTAGTACATTCATATCATCTTCATCTCCCATTCTAATGTAACTACAGTAGACTTCAGGATCCATATGCAGTTCTACTCTCTCCCAACTTTCATAAGGTACTTGCGATTGACTACAGAGTTGCAAAATAATAGATGGATGTCCCAATCTAGTTGTAGATCCATTCACAATCAAACCCAAAACTAATTTTACAATTATGGCTTCAATATCAACAGGTTTTCCAATTTTAATATAGTAGTTCAGGATAACACTCTCCTTAGTGACCTTACTAATTTTCATAGTAGGTAGTAATTTCAAGGAAATGAAGAAATGTCATGCCTTCAAAGTAGGATTTAACAATGATGAAAAAATACTCACATTTCCATCATCTCGGGCTTCCCAATTAATACTTCATCCGTAAGGTAATGGTAGAGTTCATTTATGTTGTCTCTTGTAGGGGTAAAATTTGCATAGTGGCAGACAGGCACGTTCTCGATCATCAAAATTTCATTGATTCTCGAGGAAGTGAACTCCACAAACTTGCCTCGTATGTAGATCATTCCTTTGTTGATTCCATGAAGATTTGCATAAAATTCTTTCACCGCAAGGATGACTACAGTGGTAGTAGTGTAGCAAAGTACTTCCCAACGCCTCTGTGCAATAACTTCTTCAACTCAAGTATTCGGCATGTTAAATTCTTGAATCACAAATCCCCTCACTTTAATAAGCCTCTTCTTCATTATAACTTGATCATGCAACTTTTGTGCGTCGAAACTGATGAACTTTCTTTGGTTGACAATTCCAAATGTAGCGCAGTTTATAGAGTGGGAAGCCATAGGAATTGAAAAGTGGTGACTCTTCCCTCATTTTTCCCACTAAAATTTCTCTTGGAGTCTATTTTTATGAGTTATTTGAAGGTGTTCCCCCAAAAATTGCCATTTGAAATGTTTAAATTTATTTTTGTTTTCACAGCACATCATGCACTGATCTGACACATCATGCGCCAGCTCTCTGGAATTCGACGAATCATGTGCCAATCTGGCACTTCGTGCGCCAGTTTTAAAATTTTGGTTATTTTGATTTTGATTAAATAAATTCTCAATTTTTTCACAACACTAAGTAAACAAAGTCGTTTCTAAAAATTTTCTCAAATACATGAATTACATAAAAACGTAGACATAAACATACATATAAGATTTTAAACGAAAACTCAAAATAAATAACGATACATATGGGTTTCCTCCCACAAAGCTCTTGGTTTTATGGCGCCAGCCCTACATTCCCAGTCTCATTTTGGGTGATCCAACATCATAATCTCTTTAGCATTTGATCTTTGACCATCAAAATAAGGTTTCAATCTGTACCCATTCACTTTAAATATTATTCCAGTTTTGGGATTTTTAATAATAATTGCCCCAAAGGGATAGACTTTTATAACTCTGAATGGCACTTTCCACCAGACTTCCATTTTCCAGGAAATAATTTTAATCTTCTATTATATGATAAAACTTCCTGTCCAGGTTCAAATTTTCATTTTATTATCTTCAGACCATGTCATTCTTTCATTTTTTCCTTATAAATCATCATATTAACGTAAGATTCATTCCAAATTTCTTCAAGCTCATTCAATTGAAATAGTCTTTTCTCGCCAGCTTCTTCTAAATTGAAATTAAATTCTTTTATCACCCACTAAGCTTTATGTTCCAATTCAACTAGCAAGTGACATGTTTTCCCAAAATTAATCTATATGGGGACATTCATATAAGTGTCTTATAAGCTATCATGTATGCCCAAAATGCAATATCTAATCAAATATACTAATCCATTTGGTTAGAATTAATAATCTTCTCCAAAATTCTCTTAATTTCACGATAGATACTTCCGCTAAACCACTAGTCTCGGGATGATAAGCAGTTGCAGTTTTATGTATATTATAGTTTTCCACCAATCTTGCAATTGCTGCATTTCTAAAATGAGATCCTGCATTAGTAATGATTACTCTTGGCATTTAATATCTTGTAAAAATATTTTTATTTAAAAATTTTGAAACACTTTGAGAATCACATCAAGGTAAAGCAATTG
>NEWO01001009.1:141780-160702 GCA_003013225.1 Phalaenopsis aphrodite
AAAATGGGAGGGTTCCCTAACTCAATACAAATCTCTCATAGCACCCTCCAAGGGAGACCCAACCTCAATCATACAGGACTCTAGTAAAAAAAAAACTAAAACAAAATCTAAATGTATATATATATATATATATATATATATATATATGACTATAAACAAAACATCAAGGCCCATTCAGCCAGATAGGAAATAATAGATGAATAGCAGCTTGATCAGTAGTGAGCTGGAGCCTCAAAGGAGAGCCCAGTATTTCAGTTTGGAATTCTAAGATAAGGAATTTGAAGTTTGTCTCCTTGTGTTAAAAGTTGTAGAGGGAGAGGGAGGGTAGTTGAGACCACTGCAAGGCTCAAGTTTGAGCCCTCCAAAGCCAAGAAATTGGCAGGCCTGTTTACTTCCCTATAATTAAAATTTATTTGGAACTTGATCTCAGTGATAATCTTTGTTATTCTATAGATCCACCGGTTTATGTGCCAGGGGGAAAAGAGGTGGCAGTGACTAGCTCCACTAGGTGTGAAGAGTCCACTTCAGCAATAATACAAATCCACTTGACTTCCTTAGCAATTTTTAATGCCCAGTAAAGGGTAGCAGCTTTTGTTTCCAAAGAATCTTCTGCAATATAGGGAGCCTTCAAATAAAGCAAAACTTTGCCTGTGTGATCTCTGAAGATACCTCCAATAGCAGCTTTCTTATTTGTGAAACTTCCATCAGTGTTTATTTTAATGAAAGGGTGAGGAGGCTTCTCCCATCTAACCTTAATAACCATAGGATGTTTAGTATCAATATTAGTCATAACCTTCAAAATCTTAGGGAACTTGTTCCAATTGATCAACTTATGTAAATAGGCCTGGCAGTTAGCTGCCACAGAATCTGTAGGAGGCACACAGTCCTCATGCTTTACCTTGTTCCTAGCATTCCAAATAAACCAAGCAACAATGAATGGAAGAGGCATCAGGTTGATTTCCTACCAGTCTCTCAAGCTATCTTTTAAATTTCCCCAGCCCACATTCAACAGGTTCAGGTTGTTGTTAGAGTTCAACTTATTCCAAACCTCCCTAGCAAAATTGCATCTAAAAAAGAGATGATAACTGGATTCTTGATTATTATTGCATAGGTGACATCTTCAGGGGCCTTTTAATCCTTTCAGCTTCAATATGTCATCTGTTGGGATTAAATCATTTAGGACTCTCCAAGAAAAGAACAACATGGAAGGAGTTAAGAATTTTTGGCACTTGCTAATGTTCCACTTGCAATCTTCCCATTTGAATAGGCTATTATATATCTCCTTTGAAATGTTGGATCTGGTTCTTTTAATTAGCTGAATTTGGTCTTTTCTATTTCTATCAAACTAGATTTTGGAGATACTTCTAGCAGCAGAATCTTTCAGGACTTTGTTCAAAGCATCCTCAGACCACTCATTGCTATTCCAACAGTCTTTAACCAATAATTCTTCATCTTTTTCATTCTGTAGGGGCTCCAATTGATAAACAGGGCACCAGTTGTCCTTCCTGAAGTTGATCTCTCCCTTTACCAGCTCCCAGATAAGATATTTCTCAATCTCCTCTTTCCCCTTAAGCATATGTGTCCAAATCTTGGAGTCTCCAACCTTCTTGGTAACATCTCCAGTGTGAACAATTTTATAGTATTTTGCCATCATGAAGTTAGCCCACAGGCTTTCATTTTGTCTAAGTCTAAGCCATAGTTTACACATGATGGTTTGCTGCATATGATGTAGACCTTTAAAACCCAAGCCTCCAGCTTCATAAGGTTTAGCCAGTCTTTGCCAGCTAGCCCAAATCATTTGCTTCCTGTTCCCAGCCCAAAGAAATCTATTAAAAGTTTTCTCCAGCATCAAAGTGGTGCTTCTTTTCATATTAGCCACTTGGAGGGTATAGAGGGAGATAGATGTGAGGATGCTCTTTAGGAGGGTGATCCTACCCTCATTAGATAAGAAAGAGATAGTCCACCCCTGAAGGGTGGAATTGATTTTGTCTGTAACCTCATCAAACTGTGTCTGTTTGATTCTACCTCTGACTAATTGGGTGCCCAGATAATTAAAAGGAATGGTCATGGTAGAAAAGCCTGTGAATTTTACCATCCACTACCTGATTGGAACAGGAACTCTCTTGCTTGCTAGAAATTGGCATTTTTCTTTATTAACTTTCAGCCCAGATACTTGTTGAAACTCGTTCAAACACTCATCAAGGTATCTAGTTGCAATCTTGGTTGCCCTTGTGAATATTAGAATGTCATCAGCATAAATAAGGTGGCTTATATCCATCTTAGCTTTGTTTTGATAGACATTGAGCCTATTCCTTTTCTCCTGGCCATGAATGAGTTTTGATAGATAATCTAAAACCAGAATGAAAATAGTTGGGGAGAGAGGGTCACCTTGTTTAAGGCCTCTATTAGCTTTGAAAAAACCATGAGCTTTCCCATTTATAAGGACTAAGTTGGCATTAGCCTCTAGTCATCTTTTAATGATCTAGCAGAACTCCTTTGAGAATCCTCTAGCCTCCAAACATTCCATGATAAATTCCCAATTGACCATATCATAAGCCTTCTTTAAGTTCAGTTTGTAAATAACATTTTCTCATTTGCATGGTCTCTCCAAATCTTGTAATAGTTCTTGAGCTAGTAAAATTTGGTCCCCTATACTTCTCCCTTTCACAAAAGCTATTTGATTGATGCTGATCAGCTGGTGTAGAACTGGTTGAAGTCTGCTCACCATAATTTTACTGATAATTTTGCTGATAACATTGGTAAGGCTTATAGTTCTGAAGTGACTCCAATAGTTTTTAATAGTATTCCTTGTAATGAAAACAATTGAAGAAGCATTGAAGTAACTAGGGAGAGGATGGCCTTTGAAAAAGTGTTGGATAGCTTGAATAATCTCCACCTTAATCTTCCCCCATGCTTTTTTGTAGAAATCTGTAGTAAATCCAGCAGGACCAGCTGATTTACTGTTGTCAATGGACAGCAAGGCTCTCTTAATCTCCTCCTCCTCAGACATATCAATCAGCTTTAAATTAGCAGTAAACTATTTACTTTCTGAGAACAATTGTTTATCAACATGACCTCTGTCAGTAGTATTATCCTTCATGAGTTGTTGGCAATATAATACAACACTTTCAGCAATCTCCTCCTCCTTTCTAATCCAATTACCATTCTGATCTTTAATACAGTGAATTGTATTGCAATTCCTCTGGTAATTGATGCAAGCATGATAGAATTTTGTGTTTATATCCCATTCAGTAAATTTAATTTTGGAAGCTTTTTGCTTAAGGAAATGGTCTTGCCAATTTATAGCAGCAAGAACTTTCTCATTGGCCTCTAAAAGAGAGATATCATCAGTATTTCTTTTGATGTGCTCCTCCTCCAGAGTCTGCAACTCCTGTTCAGCCTTATCCACAGCCTTCATCAAATCTTGAAAAGTGGTCAAACCCCACTTTTTGAGGGCAGTACCTACCTTTTTTTGCTTTTTCCACAAGCAGATGAATGGGTCAGGATGTGACTCATTTTTCCAGTTCTCCTTAACAACTTGCAAGAAGTCCTTGTGCTGTGACAATACGTTCAGGTATCCAAAAGCACCCTTCTGACAGCAACTCTTTGAACCAATGGTGATAACCAAAGGCCTGTGATCAGATCCAGCAAGGCTTAAATGAGTTATAGTAGTCTGCAAAAAATTTTGGATCTAGTGGTCATTTGTTAAGACTCTATCCATTCTTTCCCACAAGTTCTTCGTTCTCCATGTGAAGGCAGGTCCACTGTATCCCATATCAAATAAACCAGTGTTTTGAATGTTATCATTGAAATTGGACATGATGACAGGATTGCCCCCTCTTTTCAGCAGGTGATGAAATACAATTGAAGTCTCCTCCTACAATCCAAGCTTTATCAATAGAGCCTTGAATGTGCTGAAAGGTCTCCCACAGCTCAGTTCTAGCTGTTTTGGAGCTTCCTATATAAACAAAAGAGGCAAATCCATCAATTCCTTCAGTACTGATATTCATATGAAGAATTTGCTTATGTTTAACTAAGATAGAGCACTTCAATTCTATCCTGCAGAAAACCCAAATTTTGTTATTTAGGTTAGTGAAGAGATTAAATCCAGGAAAAATTTTTGCTATGTTCTTAGTGTTAACATGAACCATGGGTTCTAAAATGGCTAAGCACCAAAATTTGTATTTTTTGTTTAGATATTTTAATCTTTTCAAAGATAAGGGGTTAGCAATCCCCTTTATATTCCAACACAGCATATTGATCATGGGGAGGGAGGGAAGTTGGAGGGTTAGGATCTAGATCTAGTCCTTCCCCTTAGTTGGCTTCCTCTTCTTTGGGCGCTATGATCTTCCATTAAAACTAATTCCTTTTCCTTTCCTTTTTTCAGTTCTTCTTGTTTAAAACTTTTTTTCTTCCTTATTTTTTGAATCTGCCATTTTAATTCCATTTCTTTGTTTAGTTCTTTGACTATATCATCTGTAGGGGAGGCCACCTCCTCTCTATCCTGCTGCTCCCTTGTGTTCTTTACTGCCTTTACTGGATCCCTTAAAGTAGCTTTCACTGAAATGGTCTCATACTCAGTATTTCCTGTCTCCACAATCTCTCACACTGTTTCACCGTTCTTATCAGGAGAAGTCTCAACTGGCTGAGCCTGGAGAGTACCTTGATTAATAATTGGGATGTTTGAGTCTGCAATCCCAGCCACCATGAAGTTCTGAAGGTATTCTTCTTTGCTGTTATCTCTCAGTAGATGAGTGTATTCAGTGTCTGGTTCTAGCTGTGTGTAGGTTGTTTTTCTTCTGTTAGGTGTGTTTAACATGTAGCATTTCTCCCTAGTATGGCCAAACATCTTACAATGTGGACAATAATGAGGTCTTTGCTCCATGACAACATCTTGCCAAAATCCCTTCAATGAGTCTCCAATCCAGATCCTCTTGACATCAGGTAGAGTAACATCACTCTCCACCAAAATTCTGGCAATAGCAGGCCATGCTTTATTGTATGTAGCAGCATCCACCTTCAAAGATGTTCTTAATGTGCAGCCAATGTTGAATAAAGCATTTAGTTTAAGGAGATGGAAAGCCAGTTTTGGTAGTTTTAACCAAATTGGCACAGTAGGGGGCTCCTGAGAAGGGTCATACTCAGGGGTCCATTTTAGGATTTTCATTTCAGCTCCTGCAATGATTATTGATTGTTTGGCAAATTATCTAGCATAATCTTCTTCCTTTGTCAACTGGATAATGAGATGTCTGCCATCCAATAAACCAAGCTTCCAGTCTGCTATATTCAATGATTCAAAATAATTCCTCACAAGCTCCATTTTTGGTTGCCTCAGGCTAAACTTTCCAATGAGTGTGAACTTAACTTCCAAGTTTAGTTCATCAAGGTCCTATTCTGTAAAAACAATAGCTGGTTCTCCATCCTTAGAGCCCACAGGATGGATGCAAGAGGCAGAACCCCTTCCAACAGCAGTATTATGGAAATCTTGAGGGAAAACTAATTTATCAGGATCCACCAGGGAAGAAGAAGATTTTCCCACAGCCCCTGCATATGTAGCTTTAGTCCATTGCAAAATAGTCTCCAGATCAATAGTGGTGGCCATAAACCCCAGCAGCAGCACCCTACCAGGTGTTCCAACAACTAAAAGATTGATGTATAGAGGAAGGGCTTCCAATCTTGTTAAGCGGCAATAGAACAATAACTGAACAGAACAAAGCACTCCCAAAGAAGAGTAGCAACAAAGAACCAAGAAACTCCAGCAAAAACCAAAAGCAAGAACACTTCTTGAAGGGAGAGCAGGCTTCTTCCCACAGCTCAACAGCATCACCAAGCAAGGCCATCACCACCCAAACCCTAGCAGAGCAACTCTAGCCGCCAGCCCCATCATATATATATATATGCTTCCTCCTAGCTTAGGAGAAAATAAACTGCAAGTAACACCATTAACCATAAATACTCCCACGCCATATGAAACATTAAATCTATTTTTGAGTTAGAAAAGAAGGTTTTAGCCCACCCTCCAAATACTATCTCATAGCCATTTAATTACTATCAATGAAAAACATTATCCCTCAAATCATGCAAAACATCCCCGGAGTCCATCCCCTTTACATAAAATGCGTAGAGGCTGAACTAGTAACCACAAAAATCCTCCAAATGCAAGAAAATACATAACTAAATCTGCTTGCATCATAAATTAAATCAAAAACTTCTCCAAAAATTTCATAAGATGTAAAAAACTAAACAAACCTGATGACCTTCTTCATGTCCTGATTAAAGACAACTCCATAGAGTCTCCCCACAGTAGACAACCAACAAATTGCCTTTCCTCAATTTCACCTCTCTGAGCCAACCAATCTGCCGGGGAGTTTCCTTCTCGTAGGATATAAGATAAATGAATATAAATATTGAACTTATCAATAAGCTCTCTGATTCTATTCCAATAACCATGACATTCCATTTAGGTATAATATTCATATCAAAATTTTTATAAAGATTAATAGAATCAGTCTGCAAATAAAGTAAATGAGCCCAGTATTTTGCTTCAAAAGGGGATGAGGCAACAATCAGAGAAGTAAAGAAACTAGTGCACAAGCCTAAGTAATCTCTAAAAACACCACCTACACCAGCCGCCTTGGAAGTCCAACTTCCATCAATATTCACTTTGATCCAACCCATAGGAGGTGGTTTCCAATGACCATCCTACCCATCAATGGTTGGTATAATTCAGCACCAACAAAGGGGCACTAGCCAATTTGGACTCTGTCATATCTGCAGCCTTCCACTTAAGGAGATAGCTTCTAATGTCATTACAATCAAACCAATTTATTTGAAAATGTTTTATTAATCTATTCTAAATTTCCTTAGCATAATGACAATGAAAAAAAAGATACACCACCGATTCCTCTTCATTTTTACATAAATGACATTGTGAAGCAAATTTCAGCCCTTTAAGTTTAAGAACATGATCAAGAGGAAGCAAGTTGAGAAAAAATCTCCATAAGAAAAAATAACTGGAGGGAGTAAGAAAAGTATTCCAAATAAAATTTCCCTACCTATCGTGACTATACAGATTCGAATAAAGCAACTTTAAAGGAGAGATATTAGAAATAGTTTTCCAGATAGGGGTGTCTTTATCTTTCTTTTTAATAGTAATCTTGGTTAAGAAATCAATTTGATCCCCAACAAGAGACCTTAATTTGTTAACATCACAATTCCCGTCGAACCAAACATTGGAAACTAACATCTTATTATTCTATGGAGTGATAGCAGATAAATCCCTCTCCCTTAAGCCCCAAGTATCATTACAAAAAGAAATATTACCTTCACTCACATCCCAAAAAATAAATTTTCTTGCAACCTCTCTAGCTTTCGAAATAGCTTTCCAATTCTTAGAATCCCCCAATTTCCATTGAACAACAACTAAATTTCATCAAGCACAATATTTATGATGAAGAAAGCGAGCCCATAATGAAGTATTAGCAAAAAATTTAAACCACATCTTGAACATACTAATATAAGAGATTTTCTTCAAACTTTTAAAACCAAGACACCGTACTGCAATAGGTTGGGCAACTTTAGCAAAGGCTGCCCAATGCATTCTAGATTGGTTACTCGACCACAAAAAATGGTTAAACAATCTCTCCAACTGGATCTGAGTGCTTTTCTTAAGGTTTAGAATTTGAAGACATATAAAGGGTTACTTAATAAAACACTTCTAAATAGGGTAATGCAACCCCCATTTGAAAGAAAATGGTTCCTCAAATGATTAATTTTATGTTTGATCTTATCCACAACATCATCTAATTGTATTTGTTTTTGACAACCTTTAATCAAATTTACTCCCAAATATTGAAGGGCAAAGATGCAGGATGAAACCTAGTGTAATTATTACTCCAATTCACAATAGAGCTTCTGACAGAGTTACCAAAATAAATATTGCATTTATATTTAGTGAAAAATAGACCTGAATTATCTTAAAAGTATTCAGAACTTGCATAAGAGCTTTAATGGTTGATTTATTGGCAGTACTGAAAATAATGACATCATCAGCATATGGAAAATGGCTGACCATAATTGAAGATTTATGTAAGAATTAAGTGTAAGACCTATTCATCTGTAAATGGTTAATTAATCTGGAGAAATAATCAAAAGCAAGAATAAAAATAGTAGGTGAAAGTGGATCCACATGCTTAATCCCCTAGTGGCAAAGAAGAAACCATAAGAATCATCATTAACTATAACAAAATAATGATTTTTCACCAACCATCTATGAATGAGGGAGCAAAAATTATTTTAAAAACCTCTAGCCCAAAAGATATTTAATATGAAATCCCAGCTGATAGTATCATAAGCCTTTTTAATATCAAGTTTTAGGATCATATTGCCTCCACGACACTTTTTATCCAAATCTTCCAGCATCTTATGTGTTATAAGAATGTTTCCAGTTATCTCCCTCCCTTTAATAAAAGCAGGTTGTCATAGAGAGATAATATTACTAAGAATATGTTCTAATATGGAGACAAGCAGTTTGCTAATTACTTTGGAGATCACAAAAGTGAGGGCAACAGGGTTGAATTTATCCCATCTAGATATATAATTTCCATTTGGAATAAGCACAACTCCCACTAAAAAAAAATTGAATATATTGAGCCTTCTCTTTTTAATAATCCCCCAACTAGATGCACAGAAAGTAGTAGGGAACCCATCAGGCCCAAGAGACTTATTAGTATTAATCTTCTTAAACACAAAAAAGATCTCCTGTTCCATCGGAATGTGAGTAATTTCTATTTTAGAGGTATATTCCCATTCACCTTCAAAAAGTTCAACAACAATAGGGAGAACTTGAGAGGAAGATTGAAATAAATTAGTAAAATACTCTGCAGCATTATTTTCAATCTCATCCTTGTCAGTTAAACTCCTCTCATCAGTAGTATTTATACTTAATATAGTATTCAAGTTCCATTTATGCTTAATACAAGCATGAAAAAATTTAGTTTTTTTATCACCACCAGTAAAGTAAATATCATTGGCTTTTTGTTGTAAAAGCTCCTCTTCCAGATTAATCTCTTCATCAGCTAGTTTTGAGCTTGGGCTAAATCAAAAACATGCTGCGGATTGCAAATAAGCTGAGCTTCCAAGTTATCCACAACCTTCTGAGCCTCTTTAACCCTATTATGAATATTACCAAATCCAGGAAATACCTATTTATGTAGTTTTCAGAGAACATACCAAGGGTCTCCAACATCCACAACCTTCTATTGCCTCAGCGTCCCTTACAAAATCATTCACATTCAATGCACCTATTAAGAGAACCGTCGTTCTCACCGTCGACGCCCTCGATGGCGTCGTTGGCGGCCTTTACGAATATTTGACTCTGCACTCTCGGGAAAAACCCATCGTCGGCGCCGTTGGACTCGCCGTCAGCGCCTTAGTTCAAATCTTCATATTTTGGTCCTTTTTGCTCAAAATTCGCTCCTTTTTACATCTTTTTGCTCCAATGACCATAATTCAACATACCTGCAACAAAACATCAAAAATACCCTTCTTTAAAGTGCAATATCATTAATATTAGTATAAAATAGGTATGAAAATATGAACATATTTTTCTTTGGTCAAAATCCCCCAAACATAATTATTACTTGTCCTCAAGTAATTTCAGTACTACATAAAAGTTATGATCTATTGTAGTAAAGTTTTAATTAGGAAATACTATAAGTATGATTTAAGTAAATACCATAGTAAGATTTTAAGAAAAAAATTCAAGTAATTAAATTAACTCTATAGGTACAAGACTATTTAGTCATCAAGTTTTAGAGTTCTAGTTTTCTAATTCATTCAAGAATAACTATATGTTGTGATATCAAGTCACTCAAAATATTCAAATGATAGGACCTTCATGAGAACACTACTAGTAAAAGATACTACTCTATAAATATAAGTTTAGAAATGTAATTAGGTTTTCCCTTTAGGTAGGTCCAAGTAAAGCCAATTTTTTATTAGGCATCTCCTCAAGCTTCTCCTCACTTATATATATTTTTTTTATTTGCATTTAGATTGCTTTCAATTTTATATTTTTTTTTCTTTTCACAGATTATTGTCAATCCTTTCTTTTTCTTTTTCAAGTGAGGATTACTATATCTGGATAGCCTTTAATGATTTTGAACATCACCTTTCTTTCCCTAAATTTGAAACTCAAAACATTCCTTTACCTTATAAGTATTTCATAGCTTTTACATCATTGAGCCCCAATCTTTTCTTCTCAAATGAATTTCTAAGATTCTTAATATTTCAAAATATAGTTTTCTTTACTTTAAATAGTTAACTATAGTCTTATTCTCTTATACTAAATATCTTAATCTACAAAATTAATTTTCCTTACAAAAATATTCCTTTAAATCTACCATAATATTTAAATATCTACAAAATATAGTTATCTGAATTAAATTCACTACAAAAAAACAAAATAAAAAATTTTTTAAAATATTAAAATTGAGAACATCTAATAGTTAATCTTTTTCTTCCCTCCCCCAAACTTAAATTTTTCAAAATGGAATGATACAGGTGGAAAGAAAATTCTAAATATAAGTCATACCTCAGTACTTTAGGCATTTTCATCATTATGAAATTTTTGCAGTTCCTTCTCAAAATTTTAACTTCAACTAGTCTGTAATATTAGGAGCTTTCTATACATATAAATCATTAGAGAATTTGTTGGGTAATGAAATTTTGAAATAAGTACAAAACTAAACATTATACAAACACAATATTTTGCTAACACATTCACAATACTAAACAAAAAACAATTAAAAATATATTAAAATGCAAATAAAAATCACATCACATTACAATTTTACAAAGTAGTAATCAACATCTATTATAACTACACATGCAAATTTCAACTACCACACTAAACATTTATAAAAATAATTAAAAATTATCCAATTGCAACATAAAAAAATGAAAGTAAAAACACACAGACATCTATCTCTATTACAAAATTACAAAAATAAAAGTACATTAATTACTATTGTATATCAAAGTCCCATAGTATATCCTCGTCTCCCTAGTCAGCAAGTGGATTGGGCTGATACTGAGTATAACGGGGGAATTCAGGAAAAGTAACATCAGGCTCACCTCTGTAGTGTCGGGCCTGAGCTTTGTAGTAAGCTAATTCAAAGTCAGAATGCCTCCGTAGGTACTTACTATCATAATCATGTCTACATTCTAATCCCTCAATTCTTTCCTTTATTTGCTCTATACTCTTCCGCTGCAAGGTTAACTCATTCATTAAATCATTCAGGGTAGGGGAGCTAGAGGAAGGAAGGTCATAACTAGTAGAGGGAATATCTCTACTTATAGAAGGTTCTTGACTCCTACTCCTAGATCTCCATTTTTCATGGGATGCATATGTCTTCAAATTGGCTTTACTAATGGGTTTCATAGGGTAAACCCATTCTTCATCATCTCCAACTTCAGCTCTAGAAAGTTGGCAAAGTGCATAAATGAGGCCAGGATGTCCCAGACCTCCACTTGACTCACTCTTTGTCGTGGTCAATATGTTCATATAAATAATTCTCCCCACATTTATAGTTTGATTATTCTGAATACAGAAATTCAAAATAGCTCTATCTCTTATTACCTCACTATGGTGATAGGTAGGAAACTGAGTAGAAGAAATAAAATAGTGTCACGCTTTAGATTTGGCATTCAACATAGAAGCAGAAAAATTTACCCTTTCTCATTGCTTTATCTTCCATGGCCCTTTCCCATCAGTGAGAAAGTTGATAACGTCATTCATTGGGCCTTCCATTGTATTTAAGGTTTCATAATTGTAGCTATAGGAGTCTGGGACTTTATAAAATGAGTTAATGCTGGTGGCACTAAACTCAACAGAAAAACACATTACTCAAATGGTTCCATCCTCAGAATAGAACGCATTGGCATAAAATTCTTTCACAATATTTATAGCAGCCTTATTGGTAGAATAACAGAAGTTTTCCCACCTCCGTTCGTTAATAACTCGTTCAACTTCTCCTCCCAAACTCTCAAAAACATGATCTACTATACATTTCTTCCCTTCAAAGACTGAAGTAAATCTCGACTGAGCCTTCGCATTGATGAAGCGAGACTCGTCAAACTCAAGTCGCCTCTTTTGTCACGGAGCCATGTTAATCTAATCAAAATTATAAAAAATTCCAAAATACACTTTAAATACTCAAATAATGGCTTCCAAGAGTGATCCTAGGGGTTCAAATCTAAATTCCATGAATTTCTTCCAAATACTTTCTCCACATTCTCAATTTTTTTTTTTGGATCTTCTCAATGTGGAAGGAATTCAAGGTGAAAATCAAATATTTTAGGTTGGAACGAAGCTCTTACCGAGAGGTGATAAAGTCTAGTGTCTAAATGCTTTGAAATTGCCCTAAATCCAAGATCTTCAAGCCATATATCAAAATTTTTGTTTTTTAAGAGGAAGGGGATGATGAATAATGGCGTTTGACTGGTCAAAATTGCGATTAAAAGTATTTTTTCAGGATCTCACAGTCGGAGGGGTCTTCAACACCGTCAGCGGATCAATTGAATTAAATAACCTAAGTCTCGGGAAAAATCCACCGTTGGCAGCGATGATGGCGCTGTCGGCTTCAAAATTGGTTAAATTTCCAGTTTTTTGTTATTTTGATCAATTTCAAGCCTCAACGACATCCGTTCAATCATTGTGGACATAAATTTTAAGTGATTAAATGATGTACTAACCCAAATAAACATTCACAACACAAAGCCTTACAATTATATATAAATTCCAAGAGTTACAGTACACGTTACATGAAACACATAAGTTTGGTATTTTATCAACCTCAATATATCAATTTACCGTCGCAATCCAAGCCACAACACTCTAAACGTTGAAAAAAAACATCATATGCTCAATCTCAACTATACTGAGATCTATAAGGAAATTTAGAAAGTGACATAAGCACATAAGTTCAAATCAAATCACACACTTAGACATACAGGTGGCAAAGTAAATCTATTACACTTCTGATTCTATGCTTGTTTCTCCTCTGATATCATCCATTGATTGAACATGAACGAAGAGGTTATAGAATGGTTGGTTTGAGAACTCTTCGTTAGAGTCCTTTTCTATCAATCCTATATTTCTCATCAATCGTATCAAATTTCCTTCGATATGTCTAGAGTGATCAAAATGCTCTTTCATCCTCCAGTCTAAATGATAAAAAAAAATCAGAGATATTGTTAATTGCATTCATAACATTTTGCACCTCTTTCTTCAGTTTCTTGATTCTGCGCAAGATCACTAGTGTCTTGTCCGGAACTAAAGGCTGAATATGAAGTGAATTTTGAGATGATTGATCCTCAATAATAGTCATATCAAGTGAAATTGGATGCCATAGGGATGAATTTTTTGGAGTTTCAATTTGTTTTTGGGGTAATACGACCTTAAGAACCAAATTTAGAAGTTTATAGGGAGTAACTTCCGCCTAAAACTGCCAAAAACTGTCAATTCAAACTCTGAAAACCGTCATCCTGCCAGTCTCGCCATCGGTGGTGTCGATGGCACAATCGGCGAGCCTTTAAAATTAATTTCCTAGACTCTCAAGAAAAACCCACCATCACCGGAGTCAAGTTCGTCGTCGACGCACAAGGCAAAAATTTCACAGTTTCTCTATAGTCCAAATGCAATCTAATTTTCTCAATGGATCCAATTTTTATGATGATTCAAGGGTAAATATGAGTAGTAGACTTCAATACTACCAGAAACTAATGATATTTCCAATAAAAACACTATAATTGCGATAAAAATAAAAATAACTATGGGTTGCCTCCTATAAAGCACTTGGTTTAATGTCCTCAGCCCGACCTATTCTAGCATTACTCAGGTTGACTGACCATTAAAATCTCTTTAAAATTTGGTCTTTTACCCTCAAAATATGGCTTTAATATGTGTCTATTCACTTTAAATCTATTCTCAGTCTTTTGGTCTTCAATTTCAATAGCTCCGTAAGTATAAACTTGAGTCACAGTAAAGAGTCCTAACCAATGAGACTTCAATTTTCTAGGGAATAACTTCAGCCTTGTATTGTAAAGCAAAACTTCTTATCCTAATTCAAAGTTCTTCTGGTTAATCTTTCGATCATGCCATAACTTTAGTTTCTCCTTATAAATTCTGTCGTTATCATAAGATTCATTTCTTAATTCTTGCAATTCATTCATTTTTAACAATCTCTTTTCACGAGCATCTTTCAAATTATAATTGAATTCTTTAATCTCCCAATATGCTTTATTCTCTAATTCTACTGGTAAGTGACAAGTCTTTTTAAAAATCAGCCTGTAAGGAATCATTCCAATAGGAGTTTTATAAGCAATCCTGTAAGCCCATAATGCAGTATTCAGTCTAGTAGACCAATCTACTCTACTAGGATTTATAGTCTTCTTAGGTATTTGTTTAATCTCTCTATTAGAAACTTCAGCTAACCCACTAGTTTGAGGGTGATAGGAAGTAGAGATTCTATAAATAATATTAAACTTTTCTGCCAATCTCTAATTGTATTTATTCCTAAAATGGGATCCTCCGTCAGTGATAATCACTCTCGGCATTTTGTATCTAGTGAAAATATTTTTTATTAAAAATCTTGAAACACTTTTAGTGTCACAACGAGGTAAATCTTGTGTTGAATAATCACTAGCATCGCACATTAGTTCGAATGGTTTCTCCCTGTTAGGTGAAACTATAATAGGGGTTGTGATTAGTTTTTCTTTTAATAACTCAAAGGCATTTAAACAGCTTTCAGTAAATTCAAATTTCTTATCATTTTCTAAAAGTTGGCATAGAGATTTAGTAATTTTTAAAAAATCTTTAATATAACGCCTGTAAAAGCCAATATGTTGAAGAAAACTTCTAACCCCTCTTACATTAATAGGAGGTGTCAATTTAGATATAACTTGAATTTTTGCAGGGTTTGCTTCCATAACATTTTTTGAAATTTTATGTCCTAACACAATTCCTCCAACAACCATAAATTGACATTTCTCCCAATTTAGAACTAAATTAGTTCTTTCACATAACTCCAAAACTTTTTCAAAATAATTTAAGCATGCATCAAATGATGTTCCAAATATAGTGAAATCATATATAAACACTTCTAATCCACCATCAATTAACTTACTAAATACAGACATCATACTTCTTTGGAATGTTGCAGGTGCATTACATAATCCGAAAGACATTCTTCAAAAAGTAAAAGTTTCAAAAAGGACTACTAAATGTTGTGTTTTTTTTATCCTCAGGAGAAATTAGAATTTGATGGTAGCTCGTATATCCATCTAAAAAATAAAAATATTCATGCCCAGCAAGTCTATCCACTATTTGGTCTAAAAATGGTAAAGGGAAGTGATCTTTCCAAGTGACAGAGTTTAATTTTCTATAATCAATGCAAGTACGCCACCCAATAACTTTTTTGATAGGTATTAATTCATTTTTCTCTTTTGATTCAACAGTCACTCCTCCTTTCTTAGGAACACAATGAATTGGACTCACTCAAGCACTGTCTGAAATAGGATATATAATTCCAGTGTCCAATCATTTCAAAATTTCCTTCTTGACTAGTTCTTTCATCATTGGATTTAATATCCTTTATGGATCAACTATTGGTTTATATTGTTCATCAAATATAATTCTGTGCATACATATCAAATGACTGATTCCCTTAATATCAGCTAAGGTCCAACCAAAAGATTTCTTATATCTTTTTAATGTATCAAAAAGTCTTTGCTCTTGCAAATCATTTAACTCTAAAGATATAATAATAGGTAATGTAGATGAGTTTCTCAGAAACTCATACTTCATGAGGTTAGACAATATTTTCAACTCAAGTTCATGTGGTTTTATAATTGACGGAACTAGATTCTTATCAGCATTTCTTGTAATATTCAATATCTCAAATCTTTCCTGAATTTTATAATTTAATTCTTCATTTTTTATTTCTTTTGAAATAACATCATCTTTGTCTTGAAAATATTCTTTCTCTTGAAAATGTTCTTTAAAATGCTCGTATAATAGATGTTCACTAATTTTCATGCGAAAACATTCAGTATCTCTTTCAACAGCAGGGTATTTCATAGATTTTGCAATGTTAAAATTCACTTCTTGATCGTTAACTCTCATAGTTAATTCTCCCTTTTGAACCTCTATCATAGCTTTTTCCAGTAGAAAAAAAAGGTCTCCCTAAAATTATAGGTATTTCTTTATCTTCCTTCATATCTAAAATAATGAAATCCACAGGAAAGATAAATTTATCAACTTTTACTAACATATCTTCTATAACTCCCTTAGGATGAGTAACTGAATGATCAGCTAACTGAAGAGTTATAGAAGTAGGAGAGACTTCTCCTAATCCTAATCATTCGAAAATTGATAGAGGTATAAGATTAATGTTGGCTCTCAAATCACATAAAGCTCTTCCATAAAATTTTTCACCGATAGCACATGGTATAGTGAAACTACCTGGATCTTTTTATTTTTCAGGAAGCTTTTTCTGAATAATTGCACTACACTTTTCAGTAAGTGCAATAGTTTCATTATCAATGAACTTCCTTTTCTTGTTCAAAATATCTTTCATAAATTTCACATATTTGGGCATTTTCTCTAAAGCTTCTACAAAGGGAATATTTACCGTTAATTTCTTACGAATTTCTAAAAACTTGGAGAATTGTTTATCCTTTTTATGTTGCTTCAATCTTTAAGGAAACGGTGGTGGAGGTTTCTCCACAGTAATTTTCATTGGTGTAAGTGGATATTCTGAATCTGGGTATTCATGATCCTTTTCTTTCTCTATATCGACATTTCTTTCTGCACTCTTGTTTCAAATTTATTTCTGCTTCATAATTGTATCGCTTTTATCTGTTCTTTTCGTTGATCTTTAAGATTTGGTTCCAAAGTACTAGGAAAAGTTCCCAATGTTTGGTTACTAAGCGTAGTATTGGTATACCCCAATTGGTTTTTAATATTCTTGATAGCAGTTCCTTGATTTTGTAGTTGGTTTCCTTGAATTTGTAATTGATTTCCTTGATTCTGCAATTTTTGACCCATGTTTAGTATCATCTCTTCCATAGACAACTTTTTTTCCTTAAATTGAGTGTTACCATTAAATCTTGGAGGATAAGAAGGTCTATAATTAACATTTCCTTGGTTGGATGAATTTCCTAATGGGTTCACTAGTTGTTCGCCCATTGTTGATTTGTAGAAGAATTGTTATTCCAATTAAAATTAGGATGATTCTTCCAACTTGGGTTATAATAAGTTGAATAAGGATTGTTGGGTCTATTATTAATAGCATTTAAAGTTTCATATGAAGGTTGAACATCCACAAATTGCCCAAATGAATTCTCTTCCATCATAGTAGGTGTTGGAGAATAATTCATTCTATAATGATCTAATTTCTTTGATATTGCAGCAATCTGCGTAGCTAACATAGAAATTGAATCAGAATCGTGGATACTAGCTACTCTTTTAGGATTTACCTTTTCAGAGGGCCATTAAAAATATTTAGTAGCCATCTCTTCTATTAACGAATAAGCATCATCAAAAGGTTTTAACATTAAAGAACCACCAGCCGCAACATCTATAATTGATCTTGGAGATCCCACTAATTCATTATAAGAAGTTTGAATTATCAACCAATCTAGTATCGAATGATGAGGGCACTTTCTAAGAAGATCTTTAAATCACTCCCAAGCTTCATATATCTACTCTCCATCAATCTGACAAAATGATGTTATGTCATTTCTAAGTTTAGTAGTTTTGGATAGATGGAAATATTTGGATAGAAATTTCTGTGAAAGTTCTCCCCAAGTTCTAATAAATCCAGGTGCTAACGAATTTAACCACATCATAGCCTTATTGCTAAGAGAAAAAGGAAAAAGTCTAAGTCTAATAGCATCATTTGAAACTCTGTCATATTTAAAGGTAGCACAAAGTTCTAAAAGCCTAACGAGGTGTAAATTAGGATCTTCATTTGGTGTACCTGCGAATTGATTTTGTTGTACCATTTAGATAATAGCAGGTTTAAGCTCAAATGAATTAGCAGCTACATCAGAATTTTGGATAGATAAGTGAATTTCATCTGCTGTACAATTTGTATAATCTCATAGAGGTCTAGGTTGATGTTCATTTTCTATTCCTTGATTGTTCACGTTGTTTTCCATTGTTTCATAATTACTAAGTTCTTTTCTTAGTTTTCTAATTCTTATAATATTGCGTTCTAATTCTAAATCGTAGGTTATAAGATTTTCAGGTCCAAATTTACACATACAATTGAAATCAGTACACAAAAAAACAATTAACTAGATATGAAAATATGTTACAATTCAAGTAAAAGTTTTCTATTTGTCCTAACTTGTCCAATAATATAATTATGATTTTTTTTACTCCCCGGCAACGGTGCCAAAAACTTGACAGCAACTTTATATATGCTTAAAAATATAAGAATTTGATACTGCTGCTAGAAGATTTAAGTCCTCTTCAACGGTGCCAAAAACTTGACAACGGTTATAAATTTGATAAAAATGTGTATAAAATATTCAATATTTACAAAGTTGCACTTATCAACGCAAGTATACTTATCGCTCAAGTAATATAGAGCTGTAATGGAGTCTTGGATATCGATCCCACAAGGAGTAATACTAGAGGCTACGAACTAGGATTTAGAAAATCAATACTTAATCACAACAATATAGTTCAAATTGCTTATTTATCACTAATAGGCAATTGAAATAAATATGTAATTTTAAAAAACTCTTAATTAACTAATTCTACTAATAAAGTTTATAATGTGACATTCAATATATAAGAAATCATCCTTCTCCTTGTCAAGAAATTAAAGTGAATGAGTAAAGTGAATTA
>NEWO01001009.1:162219-178495 GCA_003013225.1 Phalaenopsis aphrodite
AAAAATCTAAAAATCATAATTTCTCCTCAAATATTTTATTTGACCCATGAGTGGGGAACCATAAGAATTTCAAAGTCAATTTTGTTTAATTTAACAAGTTATGAAGTAGAGAGCCTGAGGACCAAAATGGTAATTATGAATTTTTATACCTTAACTAAATTTTAGGATTATTTGAAATGTAAATGGGTAATTTTGATCATAATAAACTCTTTTGGATGTTTGAAACATAAGGGTTTAAGGGTTAAAAAATCAACTTGTCTCCTTTTCACAATAAGGCTAAAAGTGTAATTATAATTTATTGTAACTTTGAGGTTAATCTAATTGGATGATACTAAAGTAGTGGGCTTAAGTTAGGAAGATAATAACTTACTCATTTGAAGCCCCCTTAGTTGGTGATTAGGTGATAGGCCTAATCATTTAATGAGAATTGAATCAAAATTCATTTAACAATTTTGATTATTATAGATCTACCCTAAAGATTGAACTTCAGGGCTTAGTAGTGAGCTAGTCTTGATTTTATCTTGTTTGATGGGATTAAAAATGAAAAAAATTATTAATTACTGAAAACCTTTAAGCACTAAAAGCCCAATTTCAATTATGGGTCTGATATCTTCAATGACTTGATCTTGCCTTAAGGGCGTCCACTTACATAACTCTTAAATAAAACATTAAATGATTGTCTGAGTACCCCATTCAAGAGATAATTAAGATATTAAGGTTCATTGATTACAAGGTGTATTAATTCTATGAAATCTAATTTAACTTTGGATGATTAATTGAACAACATAATATGTTCAAATGAACTCGACATGTTTCAAAGGGTTTTAAAAGGTTATTTAGTGTATGCACCAAAAAATTTTATGATCGTTTGGATATTATGAACGACAACTAAACCTAACATACTTTGTTCCAGAAAAACATCAATTAAAACTTTTAGGGGCCCACCAAGTCATGTCTCGGGACCCGATAATTCATCTAAATCAACATACATGCCTTATACTGCTTATCCCATTATAATTGACCCAATGCTCAAGGATTTGGGACAAAGGTCCCACATCGTATCCCTCATTTTAGTACACATTAACATTAACGTCATTTCCCTAGCCACCTAGACCTCAGAATTAAACAAGACCGATGATCTTTTCTAAGATATGTACATCATGCACCAGAGTGTATTTTTGTCAGATCTCGGTTTCTGTGAAATCTGCTCCGTATCGCTTTACGTCAACCTCTATTTGATTTAAAGTAATAATTATAAAACTAAAGAGTAGGTGAAGAAGTAGTTACCAAACCTTAAGCCATAACTTGGTGAGTCTTTAAGGGTTTTAAAGGATGATATTCTCAACAAAGTATAATGAGTCAAATAATCCTTCAAAATAATCAAAAGTTTATAAAATAGTCTAGGAACAATCTCTAACAACTTTTAAATTCATTTTGGAGTATTTCAAGTTTATTTGAACTTATTGTATTGTTCAATTAATCATCCCAAATTTTAAATTTAACTTGAAATGAGTTAATAAACCTTATGCTCGGTGAACCTCATATTTCAACTATCCTAAGAATGGTGTACTCAATTAATCAACTAATGTTTACTTAAAATTTATGTAAGTCGATGCCCCTAGGGCAAGTTTAAGTCAATAAAGATCTTTTACCCACCACTAAAACTGGGCTTGAAGTTTTTATAGCTTGTAATTATCGATCATCTTATCTTTTCTAAACCTCGTTAAACAAATTTAAATTAAGCCTAGCTCACTACCAAACCTTTAACAATTTTCAAAGGGTAAATTTACAATTACCAAAATTTTAATTTAAATGAAATATATCCTTATTAAAATGTCATATTATCACGAAATGTGAACTTAAAATAATTGAATTAACATCTTTCTAGCCTAAGCCCATCACTTTAGAATCATTTAATTTTAATCAACTTCAAAATCATGAGAATTTAGGAATTTTCACCTTTACTCTTTTTATGGAAAAGTGACAAGTTGGTTTTTACCTTTTTCCCATTATGTTTCAAACTTCCAAAAGAATTCATTAAGATCAAGATTTTTCATTTTTCCCTTTAGTTAATCCTAAATTTTGATTAAGGCACAAAAATTTAAAATTACCATTTTGCCCTTAGACATCTCTACTCCATAACTTATCATGTACAATTCAAATGACTTTGAAATTTTAAGAGTACCGCATTCATGGGTCAATTAAAATATCAGAGGAAACAAGGCGATTTTTCATAATTTAAATTTATTTAAATAATTATTTTAACATAAAAAATAAAATTTTTAATATTAATTCACTTAACTAATCAAAGTAAGAGTTTTATTCATGGTAAAATTGTTGGAGGTTCACCTAGGTTAGAGGACCACTTGGACAAAACTTTGTAATTTTTTAAATTATATTATAATTATAATTACAATTTTTTATTGATTTGAATGATTTGATTAATTAGAAAATATGTTTTAATTTTAAAATTTACTTTTAATATTTTTATTAATTTTTTTTAAATCCAATAAACTCATTGGATCAAACTTTTCATGTATTTGACTTTTAATTTATTTATTACAATTATTTTTAATGAAAAATTAGAGAAAATACATTTTTAATCTTTAAAAATTTATGTTTAACATAAAAAAAATTAGAAAAAATATTTAAATGAGTCTCAAGTGATCAGGAAGTAATGAAAAATATTTTCAATTATTTTTTGTAATTTTGAAGTTTTTAATTATTTAAATTCAAAATATAGCTAAAAAATGAACTATTTATTTAAAAATAATCTTTATTCTTCCTAAGTTCCCCTCATGACAAGGAACTCATAAAATCACTTTTCATAATTTTTCTAATTATATTTATTTTATTGTTATCATTTTAATGCCAAAAATGTCATTTTACTTCAAAAATAAATTTTAGTGTTAAAAATTAATCAAATAAATTTCAAATTTTTAGAGTGAGTTAAAATAAGTATTATTTACACTATGGAGTTAATTTTGATAATTTTTGGAGTATAATAAATTTATTTAAATTTTTATGAATTTTTAGGGTTTAACTATAATAATTTACATAAATATTAAATTTTATTTTACAATTTTCCAACATTCTCTGACCAAAAGGAACCATCCAAAGCAAGTCTCATGATTTTATAATTTATATTTTAATGTGTATAATTATTTTAAGTAAAATATTCATTTAAAATTAGAAATTAAGGTTACATATGTAGAGATGGTTTCTAACTTTAGAAAAATCGCAAAACATCCCCACATTCATGAGGAATAAACTCCTAAAATCCTAACCCATGATGATTATTATATAATTAATTAAAATTAAAACACTGCACAAACTATTTAATTAATTAAGAATCAAAGACACACCAAATATTTTTTTTATTTTACACATTAATGTCCTCTATTCACTGAGCAAATGGGTGTTTAAATTTTATTTTTGTGGATTTTCTACACCAAGTTATGGATTTTTAAATTTTTGGAATGAATTTAAATCAAAAATATTTTAGTTACCTACTTATCCCAGTCAGCTTCGCGTCATCGTAGGCAGTTCTGAGCTTTCCACGCGGTGCTCTGCCATTTGATGTCGCCAACCACCTCAATGCCTCGTCAACCTGCGGTTCTCATTCAATCTTTTATCTGGCGCGATCGTGGCCCTCCATTTGATACACACACAATCAAACGGTCCTCCATCATCATCCCGGATTAATCTAACCCGAGAACCATGCAACTTCAAACCAGATCTCTCATGATACTCAACCAAACTACATGAGGTTTGTTCTTATACTTTCAGCTACTCCAGAAAAATACATCTATATGGTACAATGCTATGGAATGCAAGTTTTCTTCACAAAAGCACAAATCTAGCTCAAAATTAGGGTTAGTGAGAAATAACTTTGCCAAAGAGGTGAGGCCACGATTGGGTGCTTGTGGAAGCTTTAGTGGAGTCTGGTGAAATTGAGCTTAGGCGGAGTGATTCAGAGGGAAGAACTGTTGAGCTTGATTTCAGGAGTTTTTGAAGAGTCTCCAAAATTAATTTGGCAGACTCTCACCAAGGAATTTGGTGCATCTTCTACCTTGGTCGTATGTGGTGGAGTTTAAATAAAGGGGAATGGAGTGGCCACCATGGTTGGCCAGTGGGTGCAAAAGGCTGCTGAGGTGGAGGGGTGAGTGGCACCAATGAAAATTATGGATGAGCCAACTTATAGAGTTCAAATTTGGAGTTTTCGTCATGGGGTGGCTCTTGGTTTTGGTGTTTTCCGACCAATAGGTCGGAGGCAAGGTCAGGGCTAGTGGTCAATTCACCAGGTGAGCCAGTGGGAGGGTTAATATATATTAACTTTAAATGATTAAGTTTTGATGGAAAATATCTTTGGGTTTAGCCAAATAGGGGATGAGATCCCCTAAATAAAGAGGCCTTCGGTCCACGGCTCATGTAGGGTGGTTTTGGTATGTCCAGCCTGATTTTTAGCATCCAAATGTTGGCTGTGATGGCTATGGTTTGAGCAATTTTGCTAAATTTGGTTATATTCATGGTTGGGTTCAAAATCATGTCATGAGCTTGAATTTGAGTTTTAGTTTGGCTAGACTTTGAATTTAATTTGGTTGATTGATCAAATTGGCTTTGATATTTGGCATGAGGTGTTTAGAAAGGTAATTTAGTGATTTTGAATTGATTTGAGGAATCAATTTGGGGGAATTTGAATGTTTGGTTAATTTTGGGAATTTAAGTTTCACATAAGTTTGGATTTGATTATTTAAAAAAATAACTTTAGTTTAAATGTCCCTGCAATGTATGAATTGTGGTGTTCGTGTTGTCGAGTCATGAAGGGGTCACCTATGGCTGTCTGATCCTATAGGAGATCATTTTTGGGTCCTGTAGATGTTAGTCTTTAGCCCTAGCAACTAAGAGTTGAGTGCTTGGGACTACTCATGTTAGGTATGCACAAAATGAGTCAAGAAGTGGCTCAAAGTTCTATGAGAGGTAGGCTCCATGACTAGAGCGTACTAAAGATTATGAGTTCTGAGAGTAGAAGACTATGACCTCACAAAAAATGAGGTCAAAAAATAGACCCCCAATATGTGTGGCGTACTAAACAAGTACACTATGCATATTGGTGGTGACTGAAGTTACCGACACGATCAAAAGAACCATCTAAGTATGCTACAATCAGAATAAATTGAATTAGAGTTAGGGTAAATTTGAATTGGGGCTTTCGATTAGAAATTTCCCAACCTAAGGACAACAGCGTACGAAAGATTTTTGCATGTTTACGTTGTTTTATTGTTTTGTTCACGTCGATTGGTTTGATTGNATTAGAAATTTCCCAACCTAAGGACAACAGCGTACGAAAGATTTTTGCATGTTTACGTTGTTTTATTGTTTTGTTCACGTCGATTGGTTTGATTGATGTAAATTTTATTGAGTTAGAAGATCAGTTTGAGAAAAGAAGCACAAGGCCACCAACATGGAATTTACGCCAAAATTTGTAGACAACCACAAACAAGGGATTTACACCAAAATTTAGGAAATATCATAAATATAAAAAATTTTGGGATAAGATGTGGAAAACATGTAGAAGAATCGAAATCCTTGCACCGATCCTGAAATTTAAATTTGAAGGAATCGGAACCCTGAACATCCACATAGGAGGTCTCACACTGATCCTCAGAAATTAGAAATTTGAAGGAATCAAAAGATTCAGAAGCCTTAACATTCGTATAGAGGGACTCACACCGATCCTTGGCAACTGAAATTTGAAGGAATCAAAAGCCTTAACATTCTTATATGGGGCCTCACACCGATCCTCAAAAATTTGAAAATTGAAGGAATCAAAAGCCTTAACATCCTTATAGGGGGACTCACACTTATCTTTAGGAATTTAAAACTTGAATGAATCGGAAGCCTTAACATCCGTATGTGGGGCGGCCTCACACCAATCCTCATGAACTTAAAATTTGAAGGAACCAAAATCTTTAACACTTGTATAGGGGGACTCACACCAATCCTCAGGAATTTGAAATTTAAAGGAATCATAAGCCTTAAAATTCGTATAAGGGGACTCATACCGATCTTCTGGAATTTGAAATTTGAAGGAATTGAAAACCTTAACATTCGTATAGGGGGACTCCCACCGATCTTCATGAATTTGAAATTTGAAGGAATTGGAAGCCTTAACATCTGTATAGGGGGCCTCACACCGATCCTTGGGAATTTGATTTGTCTTTTTTTTTTAATTTGAAAGAAAACGATATTAGGAAGGAAAACATTAACATCAATTTAAGGGAGATTTACATCCATCCTCGGAGACTAGAGGAGTTTGAAGCCTTAACATCCATTGAAGGGGGCCTTACTCAACTCAGCAAAAATTTGAATTTGAATGTCACATTAGGAAGGAAATCCTTAACACCATTTAAGGGGGCTTTACATCTAACCTAGGAGGTCAGAGGAGTTGGAAGCCTTAACATCCATTGAAGGGGATCTTACTACACTCTGTAAAAATTTGAATTTGAAGGAATCAGAAGACTTAACATCCATCTAGGGAGACTTACACCGATCCTCAGAGATTTGCATTCAAAAATTGTGAAAAGTTTGTGGGAAGGTTGTGAAATTCTTACGAACCTTGTGGAATTTAGGACAGTTGTGAAAAATGTATGTGGAAATTTATGCAGTGCAGAAGTTTGTTGAAATGTCTGTGCAGAGATTTGTAGTGTTGACATTGAATTTTATGGAAGTTTATGTGGAATTTGCGAAAATTTATGCAATGTGGAAAATGTTTGTAGAAGTTCTTAAAGTGTGGAGAAACTATACCAACTCGAACAACCATCGGGGACATTACATTTGAACTAGATCTAGTCAAGAAATGACAACCATCAAGGAAATTATGTCAAATCCCAGAAAAAAGTCAGTCATATTGTGAAAGAATGTCGAATACATAATATAATTGAAAGAGGCAATCAATAAAAATGGAAATGCTATAAGTGATGTGATTCCATAGAACAAGCTAAGCCTCATTCACATAAGCAATAGGACTTAGAATTCTTGTGTTAGGAAACTTCAAGCCAAGATAAATGATGATGGTGATAGATCGAGAAGGCTCAAGCTGACCAGGTCAAAATTTGAATTGATGTTCAATATTTTGATTTTTATTGTTTTTCTTATTTGGTTCAGTATTGTGTTTCATTTCATTTTGATGTTGAGATTTATTTGACCTTAAATTTTTTTTGTTGCATTTGTTTTAAGATTTGGACCCAGTTTTTGACAGGTGCAACATCCGTATTTCTAGAACAATCTTTTGTCTTTGAAACATTTAGATGCATAGTGCTTCTTGAGGTACTATTCATTGATTGGAGTCCTGTGTAAGAATAACCCAATCTTTAAGGAACTATCAAAATTATATTTTTTCAATTACACATAAAGATGTGCTACTTCTAGTGACATCACATCTTGAGAGGCTGCAACCTTGTACCATCATTGTAGTATATATCGTTCCATTGTCACTGATTTGTGTAAAGATTTTTCACATTGTTCTGAGGAATTTTTTGATGTTTTTGAATTGATGTTAGGATTGAGTCTTCTAGGTACTGAAAGAAATGACTTGAAGGTTGAATTTTCATTAATTTGCTAATAACAAATCCATTTACTTTAGTTCTTTCTTTTTGTGCTTAAGCTAAACTCGAAATACTTACTCATGTGATTAGAATATTTTTTATCTTCCAAACATAGTTTTGTGTCAATTAATAGCCGACCAAGAGAACAAAGATCGTTGAAATTTTTCTTGAATATAATATTGGAAGACTTTTCTTAAGGTGGTGTTTTAATTCTCATTAATTAGGGGAAAATTGGACAGTAATTTTTAAGTATAAGTCCACCTCAAGCTTCTTTACAAGGAGACTCTTCTTTTGCTTCATTCACACAATTTTCTTTTATTTATATTTTCCCCCTGTTTTGTTGAGAATGACTATATCTGGTAGGCATAATTTAAGAATTTTGAATGTCTGAATTTAGACACCAAATTTTTATTTCATGCTAACCTCAAGCTTCTTCTCAAGGGAATTTCTCATAATATTTTTTTTCTCTTTATTTTTTCTTTTATTCCTTATTTTTTTTAAGAATTACTATATCTGATAGAATATATTTCTTTTAAAGATTTTGAATGTCCAAACTCCTCTGACTAATAATCCTCAAATATTTCTTAAGATGAATTCTGGGATGTTTTAACTAGTTTTAAAAGTCAGGACCCTGTCACGTGGTAGAAAATTAAAAATCTCGTGATATCCCAAGTCAATTACTAGTATTTCAACCACAGTATTTTATTTTGAAATCAACATAAGACCCAGTCTGAATTCTTTAAAGTTGATGACTCAATTACTAGGGCATTAATTTCATTCGCCCTTGACTTCATCACAATACTAAAACTTCATCTTGTATCAAACCCTGCTTAACTGTTGTTCTATTGGGGTTTAAACCTCTAAGTCAATTGGTTTCTCTTTCCTAAAAACTTGCATTTCATTTAATGTGAAATTATCTGCTGAACTTATGCAACAAAAATAGAACACTGAAGAATCTAGAACAACAACATTTTTTTTTCTTTTCTTTAATGTGGTGGGAGGGATGGGGCAGACTAACACTGATTGTGCTAATATCCCCATTAAACAACACTAGTGGTTAAGAGGCATCACATCCATTTTCAGTTGCATAGGAGTAAGTTTGAACAAACAGATCAACTGAAATCATTTTGATAGAACCTCTTTTAGGTTCTTTTAAAATATGCTTCTGGGATGGTTATGTTCCTCATTCTTGAAACTCTCTTCAAGAAAGTCTCTGGAACTGCAACACTCCTCTATGGTGTGTCCAACGAACTTGTGGTATGGGTAATATCTCGGATGTCCTTTCTTGTTGACCTTGTTTGGTTTCTTTAGCTTGGGCAACCTGAACTCGGGATTCTCGATCAGATTACAGAGCATCTTTCTCATTGCTTCATCTTTAAAAGAGCATATCCCATTTGAACGAGCATTCATGGTTGGAATTCATCTTTCATATGTCTAATAAGGTCTCGGCTAAGATGATTGTTGAATATTTTGAATTATGACGTTGGAAGGTCTGTTGATGTCGTTCAACTTGTATTTGAAAATGTCGTTTTCCCTTACCAACCACAACAACTATCCAGATATCTTCTCAAATATCTCCATTAGTTCTAGCTCCTCAAACCTTTTCAAAAAACAAAATTGCTTAGCTTCTCCTTAAAGATTCTTGGCTTTGTTAAGCAACTTCTCGAGCATTCTAGTTATAAAGCCTTTAAGTGAGAAACCCAATGGACCATGGATGTTCTTTAGAAGTATCTCAACTACTTGTTACTCAAACATTTGTGGCTCACATCTCATGCTAAGATTTCTTCAACGTAGAATGTACTCCTCCAAGGTTTCATCCGGCTTTTGCATTTATACCAAAAGATCACTAACAGTAGTGTGGAGTTTGATTCTGGCAAACTGACTGACAAAAAGGTTTTCCATCTCTATGAGTTTCTTCATTAAACCATTTTGTAGCTTTGCATATGAATCAAAGGTGACTCCGGTAAGGCTACTTACAAACTGACGAAACAAAAGTGCTTCATTACCCCCAACATTGCAGCAGCTCACTCGGAAGTGTGCAACATGTTGAGGAGGGGTTCTGATTTCATCAAATGTTTTGAACAAAGGTGTTACAGAACCCTTGGGATATTGGATGGCCTTAAACTCCACTAAGTAGGGCCTACCCTTTAAATTTGATGAGCCTCCTTTTGATTGATCCAGGGCTACTCTCACTTATTGTTTGATCATCTGTTTAACTTTCATTTCATGTATCAGACCCATAATTGAATCCTTCTTTAGTTTTTCATTGGAGGTGATTACTTTTCTTTCATTTGCAACATGAATGCTCTCTGGCCAGTTTTTCTTTGAAGGTGTCATCTGTGGTGATTTTGATTGTCTTTGCATTACAATCATGGTAGTCGTCATTTCGTCAATTTGCTTTTTGAGATGACTAATTTTTTTGTCCCTTTGTGAGATGGCCCCTTGCCTCTTGTCTACAGCATTCTCCTCACCATAAGATGGAGTGTCGCGTTGACCGGTGACTTTATATACGCTTAAAAAATAAGATAAATATGGATGTAATAAATATTCAATAATTGTAAAGTCACACTTATTAACACAAGTATATGTATCGCTCAAGTAATATAAAGCTCTAATGGAGTCCTAAAAATCGATCCACAGGGAATAGTTTAGAATTACGGACTAAGATTTTAGAAAAGCAATACTTTAATCACAACAACGAAGTTCAATTTGCTTATCTGTCAATAATTGGCAATTGAAAGAAATATATAATTTTAATAACTAATAAATAACTAATGATACTAAGGAGGGTTTAATTGTGATATTCAATATATAAGAAAGCATCCTTCTCCTTGTTAAGAAATTATAGTGAATGGATAAAATGAATTAGTTCAATTTATATTGTGTCAAATAGGAGCATAACTATTCTTTACCCTTTGGTCCAGGCAAAAGGAACATTGACTAATCCTACGCTTGTTTACTGAATCTGCGGCTAGGCAGGGAGGATACCGACTCTCACTTCGGAGCTCCCATGTTCCCCTCACCTGAGGGCTAACATCTACACTTCAACACCCAAACGATAGGACCGAATTGGGGATTTTAGTCTGTCACTCTAAAATCTCCAAATATACGCCCGATAATATTATTTCCCTATTTATTTGCACCCAACTTCCAAGGGCTTTGTCCTCCCTGAATCTTGGATGTAATATTCACTTTAGTTGTAAAATTCAACATATTTTAACAAATCAATTAGCCAGATTGAAAGTAATATAAGATCGAAGTGAAAAGATCATTACAATTTCTTAAACATTTTCTTGGCTTTACCAATTCTAATTGCAATTTCACAAATCTCAAGACAAGGAGAAAGATAAAGAAAACTACTCAGAACTCATGGGTAAAGCACAACAAAAATCGGAATTCATTTATAAAATCAAAGTCATACAAACTACAACAAGTAAATAACTTATCTCTAATTTCTCCCCAAGAACACTCCTCGAAGTTCCTCTGAATCTCTTCCTTACTTTACAGCACACAGAATTCCTCTTTGAAGTAGCAAGGAGGAAGAAATCTCTCACTTTCCCTCCACTCTTACAATCTCTTGAATATTTCCTCACAATTGTTACACTATTAGAAATTTTAGACAGTAATGGTAACCTCTAAGGCCTCTAGACTCTCCCGAATTTGCTCTTTTTTGCATCTTTTTGCTCCAATGACCCTAATTCATCATTCCTGCAACAAAACATCAAAAATACCTTTCTTTAAAGTGCAATACCATTAAAAACTATATATAATAGGTATGAAAATCTCAACATATTTTCCTTTGGTCAAAATCCCCCAAACTTAACTAATACTTGTCCTCAAGTAATTTTAGTACTATATAAAAGTTATGATCTACTGCAATAAAGTTTTAATTCAAAAATACTATAAGTTTGACTTAAATAAATATCATAGTGAGATTTTTCAGAAAAAATTCAAGTAATTGAATTAACTCTATAGCCACAAGATTATCTACTCATCAAGTTTAAGAGTTCTAGTCTTCTATTTATTTCAAGAATGACTATATGTTGCAATATTAAGTCACTTAGAACTCCTAGTAAAAGACTTATTCAAAAAATATAAGCTCAAAAATGTATTTAAGTTTTCCCTTTAGGTAGGTCCAGTGAAGCCAATTTTTTATTAGACATATCCTCAAGCTTCTCGCCACTTCCATAATTCTTTTCTCTCTTTTCTTCTTTTTTTCATTTCGATTGCTTTCAATCCTATATTTTTTTTCTTTTCATTTCAGGGATTATTTTCAATAATTTATTTTTCCTTTTTCAAATGATGATTACTATATTTGGATAGCCTTTAATGATTTTGAACTTCACTTTTCTTTCCCTAAATTTGAAACTCAAAGCATTTCTTTATCTTATAAATATTTCATAGTTTTTACATCATTGAGCCCCAACCTTTTCTTCTCAAATGAATTTCCAGATTCTTAATACTTCAAAATATAGTTTCCTTTACTTTAAATAGTTAACTATAATCTTATTCTCTTATACTAAATATCTTAAGTTACAAAATTAATTTTCATTACAAAAATATTTCTTTAAATCTACCATAATATTTAAATAGTTGCAAAAAAAATAGTTACCTGAATTAAATTCACTACATGAAATCATATAAATAATTTTTGAAAATATTGAAATAGAGGACATCTAATAGTTAATCTTTTTCTTCCCTCCCCCAAACTTAAATTTTTAAATATGAAATAATACAGGTGGAAAGAAAAACTATAAATATAAATCATACCTCAGTATTGTAGGCATTTTCATCATTCTGAAATTTTTGCAGGCCTTCTCAAATTTTTACTTCACCTGGTCTGTAATATTAGGAGCTTTCTACACATATAAATCATTAGAGGAATTTTTGGGTAATGAAATTTTGAAATAAGTATAAAACTGAAACATTAAATAAGCACAACATTTCCTAACACAATCACAATACTAAACAATTAAAACTAAAATGTGAAATGAAAATCACATTACAATCCATAATTCTACTTAACATCTATTAAACTACACATGCACATTTAACTATAACACTAACTTTATAACAAAATTAAAATTATCCAAGCACAACATAAAAATAAAAATGCACACAAACATCCATTTCTATTACAAAAGATCACAAAAATAAAAGTACAAGTACAAGTACATCAATTTCATTCAATATTAAAATTTCAAGCTATATCTTCATCGCCTTAATCAGCAGGTGGATTGGGTTGACACTGAATATATCGAGGGCACTCAGGAAACGTAACATCAGGCTCACCACTGTAGTGTCGGGCCTGAGCTTCATAATAGGCTACCTCAAAATTTGAATGCCTCTGCAGATACTCACTATCGTAATCGTGTCGACGTTCTAAACCTCCAATCCTTTCATTTATCAAGTCTATGCTCTTTCGCTGCAAGGTCAACTCATTCATCAAATCAGAGAAGGTAGGGGAACTAGAAAGTGGAAGGTCAAAACTTGTAGAGGGGACATCTCTACTAGTAGAAGGTTCTTGACTTCTATTCCAAGTTCTCCATTTCTCATGGGATTCATATACTAATGGGTTTTAATAGGGTAAACCCATTCTTTATCTCCAAATTCTACTCTAAAAAGTTGCAAATTGCATAAATAAGTCCAGGAAGACCTAGACTTCCACTTGTCTCACTCCTTGTCGTAGTCAATATATTCATAAGAATTATTCTCCCCACATTTATAGTTCTACTATTCTGAATACAGAAATTCAGAATAGCTCTATCTCTAGTTACCTCACTATGGTGATAGGTCGATAACAGAGTAGAAGAAATGAAATAGTGTCACGCCATAGAGGTGGCATTCAACATGGAAGTAAAAAAATTTACCCGTTCTCGCTGCTTTATCTTCCATGTTCCTTTCCCATCAGTGAGAAAGTTGATCGCATCATTGAGGGGGTCTTCCATTGTACTAAAGGATTCATAGTGGCAACTATAAGAGTCTGAGATTTCATAAAAAGTGTTGATGCGGGTTGCAGTAAACTCAACAGGGAATCCGCGCATTTGAACAATTTCGTCATCAGATAAAATCAGATTGCCGTAGAACTCCTTCACAACATTTGATTCAGCTTTATTAGTAGTGTAACAAAAGTTTTCCCACCTCTGCTCGGTAACAACTCGTTCGATTTCTCATACCGGACTTTCAAAAACTTGATCTTGTATGCACTTCTTTCCTTTAAATATGGAAGTAAATTTTGTTTGAGCCATCACATTGACGAAGCGAGACTCATCGAACTCAACTCTTCTCTTTTGTCATGGAGCCATTTCAATCTAATCAAATTATAGAAAAATTACACAAATTACTTCAAATATGTAAATTATGGCTTCCAATAGTAATTCTAAGAGTTCAACATTAAGATCCATGAATTTCTTCCCAAATTTTCTTCACATTCTCAAAATTTTTGGATCTCCTAAATGTGGAAGAAATTCATAGTGAAAATCAAATATTTTTAGCTTGGTGTGAAGCTCTTACCTAAAGATGATCAAATCCGTCGTTAAAAATTCTTGAAATTGCCTCCCAATCCAAGATCTCTCAATCCCTAGGTAAAAAATGGTGTTTTTAGGAGAAAGGGGAGGATGAATAGGGGTAGTTGACTGGTCAAAATTGCGGTTAAAGGTGTTTTTTGTGATCTCACCGTCGGCAGGGTCTATGGCGCCGTCGGCACGCTCAATTGGAATTTAAATCCTAAGTCTCGGGAAAATATTGCCATCGGCGGCGTCGAGGGCGCCGTCGGCGGGCTCTATTGATTTTGTCCAAATTTTGGATTTTTGCGATTTCAATCATTTTCAAGCCTAAAAGACATTTGTTTAATCATTATAGACATAATTTTAAGTGACTAAATGATGTACTTAGCACATATAAACTTTCACAACACAAAACATCACATTTATATATAAATTTCAAGGGGTACAATATACGTTACATAACACACCTAAGTTTGGTATTTTCTCAACCTCAATACATTAATTCAGCATCGCAATCCAAGCTACAACACTCAAAACGCTGAAAGCAAAAACATCCTATGCTTAGTCTCAATTATACAGAGATCAACAAGCATAATTCTAAAGCAAAGCAAATACAAAGTTCAAATCAAAATACATAGATAGACAGATAGGTAGTAATATAAATCTACTAATCCTCAGTCTGGGTACTCAATTCTCCTCTGAGATCACCCATTGATTGCACATGAACGAAGAGGTTGTAGAAGGGTCGGAATGGAAATTCTTCAGTGGAATCCTCTTCTATTAACTTCATCCTCCTCATCAGTCGTATCAAGCTATCTTCTAAATGTCCAAAGTGCTCAAAATGTTCCTTCATCCTCCAGTCTAAATGATCGAAGAGATCAGAGTTATTATTAATCGCATTCATGACATTTTGTACCTCCTTTTCCAATTTCTTGATTTCGCGCAGGATCACCAGAGACTTATCAGGGATGAAGGGTTGAACTGGCAGTGAATTCTGAGACACTTGATCTACTATAATTGTCATGTCATTTTCATCTTCAAAAATTGGGAATCTTTCAGTTGGATCCAAAGGCTTCCAAGGTAGCAGTACCTTTTCCCAATTTTCATAGGACACTTGGAACAGACTGCAAAGTGAAAAAATTTTGAAGGGGTGTCCCAGCCCATAAGTTGATCCGTGAACAATCAGGCCCAAAACTGACTTCACAATTATACATCCAATGCCGATCGACAGTCCCCTTTGGATGCAGTAATTCAAAATGACACTTCCTTTAGAAACTTTACCGATCTTCATTGTTGGTAACAGTTTCACAGAAATGAAAAAGTGCCAATGTTTAGAAACGAGATTCAGGAGTGTTGTAGAAAAAATAACATACTTGTTTTCTCTTGTTTCCGAATCATCGGTTTCGTCCATTAAATATTGGTAAATCTCATTCATTTGGTTTCTCGTTGGGAAAAAATTGGAATAGTGGTAGACAGAAACATTCTCTATCATGTATAATTTGTTGATCTGTGCAAGAGTCAAAGTGATCCATCTTCCTCGCACATAAACAACTCTTTGGTTGATTCTATGAAAATTTGCATAAAATTATTTTACCACAGGAACCACCACGGCGGCAGTAGTGTAGCACAACACTTCCCATCTTCGCCAAACAATTGTTTCTTTAATATCTGTCATGGGATTATTCAATACGCGATTCACGAATCCTTGTTCTTTGATCAATCTTTTCTTCGTCAGCAACTTGTTGAAGATTCATTGTGCTTCCGCACTAATAAACTTTCGCCGATTAAAAACTCGCATTCTAAGATAATCAAGGGAATTGGACGCCATGGAAATGAAATTGGTAGAGTTTCACTTCATTTTTGGAGGGAAAATATGAACTAGAATTCAAATTTTTGAGTTTAAAAAGACAATTCCCCCCCAAAACCGCCATTTGAACCAGCATAACCGTCAATCCACCGGCCTCGTCAACGGCGGAATTGATGGCGTCGTCGACGAGCCTCTATATTAATTTTTTCTGGACTCTCAGGAAAAACCCGCTGTCTGCGGTGTCGAGGGCGCCGTCGGCGCCAAAGGCAAAATTTGTACAGTTTCGCTCTGGTCCTAATGCGTTCCAATTTTTCTTCATGGATCCAATTTTTTAGATGTTTCATGGGTAAATAAGA
>NEWO01001011.1:32522-42941 GCA_003013225.1 Phalaenopsis aphrodite
GATAGATATCCATTCTAAATGAACCATGGATCAATAAAAATCCCCATTTTGGGTCCTTATGTATTGGTTTTAGCAAGGATATTGTGAGAATATCGTGTACCCTAACTCCAAACCAGCACCCAGGGTCAATCCTAAGGCCAAGTAGTCCTATAATAACTCTTTTTGAATTCTCTCCTAATGATCTTACCTACTATATGCTAGAGGCTAAGATTAATATGTGGAACTTCAAGTTGAGTAAAGAGAAGAGTTTTGAATTTCTAATGGTGGGGGCACCTTTTCTAGTTTTCTAAGATTAGTCAATAGGAATGTCCTATGGCTAAACCTAAGATACTAAAGAAATTTCTAGACCTCAACCAAAAGTGAGGTCAACAAGCCTCTCACCTCTAGATGCCCCTAGCCTATGCCATCGTAATGACTGAATCCCAGTGTCGGGGTACTAAACCTTAAGCCAAACTGATAAGAATGTAGCATGTCACTCTAGATCTAACCAATTATATGCCCATCAAAAGTTATCTTCCTATTTATTTGTACTCACGCTTAGGTGATCACAATGACTTTGCCTAAAGTATAGATTGATATCCACTAGTTTGGTGAAATCATAGCCCTCCCAAATCATTATGTTTCTCAATAAATTTTAACCTCACAAGTGGCCAATTTGCAAAGTAAATGAAGATTCAGTGAAAATATCATCACAATTTCTAAAAGTAAAAAGAAATCTTTAAATCATTTTCATGCCACAAGATTAAGTTTCACGTGCAAGAAAAAAGAAAGGGAACTACTCAGAATTCATAGAGATTAAAGATAAACAAAGTATTTGCATTGAAATCCTGTTTATAACAAATACTTAAACACAAATATAAAGTACATTATGTCTTCTCCCTAAACAAACTTTTGGAGTTTCCTCTAAGCAATCTTCAAACTTCTTCACACTGAAACGTACTCACACTTACACTTGAACACAAAATATGAAAAACTTAACTCACTATTGCTGGCAATTAAAGTTTTGAGGCTCCAAAACGTCTCTAAATTTGGCAAAATCGTTCTCATTAAATAAAAAATTAATAACCAAAGGTTGCTTCAAACACCCCTCCAAAATTTTGTCAAATTCAATGTACCTTCTAGAAAGGTAGTTGCTGGCGCTATAGCACCCTTCTCACCCATTTGTAGTGGTATGCCTCCAAGGGGTGGCGGTATAGCGCTACATAAAAATCATCATTTTTGCTCCATTTTTCCCTCATTTTCTCTAAGTGTCCATTCCATATACCTGAAACCAAAAGCATGCAAAATACCTTCCTTTAAAGTGCAATATCATCACAAATGTACATAAAATGCTTATAAAACACGCGCTAAAAATAGGTTATTTTGAGATGGATCTGATTGGCCATGACTACTGAACATTTTTTGAAGAGGGAGTCGGTGGATCTTAAGTGGGCAGATATGGACCAATTTGCCACCCTCTTTTTGGATTTGAATAAGGAAGTAGGTGAAGTCGATTGACTAGGTGGAGGTGGAGTTGGAGGCGATGGAAAGTCTGCAGTCACCTAGACTCTTTGTCATTTCCCTTTTCCTTTTATGTATTCTTGTAATTTTTAGCTTTCCATAGAAAATCAAATTTTCTTGGTCGTGCTTGGCCGACTTGTCAATCGTTGTAAGAAATCATATGCGTGTTAAAAGAAAATTTATGTAGATCTCTTTACTCGAAGAAATGAAAAAGGTTTGCTTTCTTCTCTTTCTCTCTCTCTCTCTCTTATCTATATCTTAGTTTTTTCCTTGTATTTTCTTCATCTTAACAATTCTATGTAGTGCCTTATTTGTTGGTAGCTTGATGATTTTCCTCCGATAAAGTGAGAGTAAGTAAGAATTTGGAAGGCTTCCCAAATTGATTCACCCTTTACTCCTCACGTAGCTTGCCAATGCTAAGCATGTGATCATATTTGGATGTGATGAGATTTTGAGTAAATCAAGATCCGATCGAACAATCTTGGCACCTAGATAGTTATTTTCCTTTTTGGGCTCAGCCTAAAGATCTTGGCACTATAATTAGCCTTTTTTTTTGGCTTACCAAGCGATTTTAGCAGCACATTTTTTTACTCAGTCGGTCGAGCTTGGCACCATGACTGACCATTTTCTTTTTTTGCTTGGTCAGACAATCTTGGCATCTTGGCTAATCATCTCTTACTTGCATGGTCAACCATACGATCTTGACATCATAGTAGACCATCTTGGCTTGCTCGGAAGGATTTTGTTGTTATCAATATTTATTTAGGGTGATGAGGTCGGGTTTTATATTTTATCTTGCATGGGTCTCAATTGCTCAGTTGAACCTAAGTCTTAGGTTAGGTTTCCTCTCTATGGGAGGTTGCCGCCTAAACCCATCTCCTGGATGATTGTCATTGCACCTTTCATAGAGCTCTCACTACTAAGCAAGGAAACATCTCTAGATGCTTGCTCAACTGGACTAAAAAGACTTTGGGATTGTGTTGAAGGATATTTTGGGCTAACCCTAATTGACAATTGGACATATACAATGTTGTTTTCTATTATTCTTCTTTTAAAAATTTTAGTTCCCCAAGTGTCAGGTAAATGTTCTGGCAAACTTTTGATTTTTCTAGTTCCCAAATAAATTTTCTGGCACAAAATTTTTTATTCTTAGTTAGTAAAGTGTTCATTTTTTCTATGGAATTTTTCAGAGAGTGGCATAAAATTATAAATCACAAATTAATGAGACAAAAAAATACTTTTTATAAACATTTATACAAAAAAGTAACAGATTTAAGGGAAGAATATTTTGAGGTCGTCTTTGCTCTAGGTATGCGAGACTTAATTCCGTGTACACTTAACTTATTTGCTTCGGTTCCTGCACTGCAATCGATGATGATGAGACTGCTTCACATCAAGTCCAGCTTTTTGACCATTTTTCCTCATGTTTTTAGATCAACCTTCTTCATTGTCAAGTCCCTAGAAGCAAAATTTTTCTCTGAGACAGTTCGGTTGTAGTACCGGGTAGCTCTCCTCTAGATTTCCTCCTACCACAGGCCAGCTTTTACTCTGATTTCTTCTATCATATCTAGTTTCAACATCATTCCCTCGTCATTTGCTTCCAACCATTCTGAAAATTCTTCCTCACTAAACGCCATAGCCATGAGAACCCTTTGGATGTGGTGGTTATACTCTACTAGTAGCATGGCTTCTACTGTATGTGATAACATAAATAATGTTTACCCAATCATAATGGATAGAGTTGCCCGGACAACCAACACAATGGAAGGAAGTACTTCTTCCCAGCTCCCCTTTGCTCCTTCAACCTTTTTTCTTAATAGATTGAGAATCATTTTATTGACCTCTTCTACCTGGTTATTTTTTTGGGAGCAACTAACCGAGGCAAATTTAAGCCTTATCCTCTGACTCTGGCAAAAATCTCTGACCTTCTTATTAGTGAACTACATCTCATTGTCTACAATGATTATTAGTGGCAAGTTCTATCAACAAATTAGATGGGTCTACATGAAGTTCTAGAAAACCTCCATAATGATCCATGCTAGATCTTAATCTTGATCCACTTTGAAAAATAATTGACAACTACTAAGAGAAACCTGTATTGATTTTTGGAAGGTGGGAATGACCCAAGGATGTCCAGTCCTAGATAGCTAAAGGCCATAGGCTAGCTATCAGTTAAAGTTTATGGGCCAACTGATGTTGCAATGGCATGTACTTTGGGTATTGTTCACACCTCCTAGAGAACACTTCAATGTCATTTAGCAGTGTTAGCCAAAAGTATCCCTGCCTTTGAACTTGGTGCACTGGTGTCTTTCCCTCTGAGTGACTCCCACACTCTCTAGAATGGTTTTATCAAAGAATATCCTCCACTTCATTCTCCTTGACACACTTCAGATATAATAAGTTTGTTAACTTTCATAAGAGTATTCCCTCAATCATTAAGTACTGGACGACTTTGAATTTGATTCTTCTCATGATGGTAATTTCTTCTACTATCTCTCCAGTCTCTAAGTATTTAACATAAGGATCTATCCAACCATTAGTCTCTTTGATTTTTATAAACATCACCTCAGGTTCCTCAATAATCTGGCGGTTGAGTTTTATGTGGTGTCCAATTCCTTAGATGAACACATTTAGACAGCAGGTTGGCCACCTAGTTTTCTCCCTGACCGACATCCTTAATCTTGAACTTCATGAATTTCTAGATTTCTTCCTTGGTATTATTTAATTATATGATCATCACTTCATTACGAGCCTCACAAACTTTAGTTATTTGTTTCACCACTAGTTGTGAAACTGATTTTACCATTAAGTGTTGCACGCCCATTTCATAAACTAGACGCAACTCTGTGATCAAAATGTCATACTCTGTTTGATTGTTTGTCACCTCAAATTCCACAGCTGTTGAGTGGCACAAGTGTTGTCTTCATGGGCTACTCAAAGCTAGCCCTAACCCTACTCTTGATTGATTTAAGGCACCATTCACATATAGGAGCCATTCTTGTTGATTGGTAGGGTTTCCTTCGTACAATCTCCCTTGGTCTTGAAAGTCTGCCAGATAATCCACAATCGCCTATGCTTTGATAGCCATCTGAGGGTTGTATGTCATTTCAAATTTGCTTAATTATATCACCCACTTCAACACTTAGTCAGAATGTTTAAGTTGGGTTAGCAGCAATTTCAACAAAAGATCTAAAATCACCTAGATTGGGTGTGTTTGAAAGTAGGGTTGCAACCTGGGTGCTAATACAATTAGAGCAAAGGTTAGTTTCTCCATAATTGGATACCAAACCTTCACTTCTCAGAGAACGTGACTAGTGTAGCATATCAAGAACTACCTTCCAAAATCTTCTCTAACCAATACTGAACTGATTGCTTCAGCACCCTCCCGGTACAGAGAGAGTTCTTTATTCAAGTTCTAGCTCTAGAAAGGCAATAACAACACCAAGGAATCATTTATACTCTAGAAAGCATACTAGCATTAAACTATCCACTCAAAACTTTTAGACTTTCTAAGTATCTTTAAGAATATTGCACACTTTTCACCTGACTTTGAGATGAATCAATTGAGGGCTACAATCTGATTGATTAACTTTTGCACTTATTGTGTATCTCTGGGGGATGACTATCAATCAACATTTGGATTTCTTCTATGTTAGCCTTTATAACTTCAGGAGTAAGTAGGCAACCTAGGAACTTGCCAATTAAGCCCCAGAATGTACATTTAATGAATTAAGCTTTGTATTATATTTTTTAAGTGTCTGAAATATTTCTTTTAAATATTTTATATGTTGTTCAGTTGTCTGATTTTTAACTAGGCATCATCCACCTAGAGTTTAATATCTTTTTTCCTTTTTGATTAATAAATATTACATCCATCATGTGATAGTACCTTGTCTCAATATTTTTAAGCCGAAATGACATTATTACATTATGATAGAGAACACCCTCAGCAGCTATGAAAGTTGTCTTCTTAGCAAGAGGACAATTGCATCTTTAGTTAGTGATACACTGACAAGGCATTTAGGAAACTCATAAAGAAATGACCCCTAACTGAATCCACTAGAACAACGATCCTCGGTAGAGCATAGTAGTCTTTCATGACATTTAGGTTTATGAAATATATGCACATTTACTACTTTCTAATGTCCTTATGAATCATGATAATGTTCAAGACCTAGGTGGGGTACTGCACCTCCCGGATGTAGCCTGCTTCTTTTAGTTTCAGTACCCCTTCTGTGATGTGCCCGACTAGTGTTGTTTTTGAGTTATTGATCTTTTGATTTATTGGCCAGACAATAGTGCTTAAGTTCATATGGTGGCAAGATACGTCAACTGGTGTTCCCGACATCTCTATTATGGACCAAGAAAGAAGTTTGATGATCCTGAAGCATTTGAACAAGTAACGTCTTGTACTTTGCATCATTGTTTTCACTTGTTTGAAAGGATTTATCGAGCTCTTCGTCAGGGACATAAATCTTCAGAGTTGTCTGACCAAAGGAAAATATGTTGAGATTTTCAAACTTTTTTTATACTGTTTTTAATGATATTGTAATTTAAAAAAATGAATTTTTGATGTTTTGTTGTGGGAATGATGAATTAGGGTCAATGGAGCAAAAAGATGCAAAAAGGAGTAAATTTGGAGCAAAAATTACCAAAATGTGGAAAAACTGCACTAGGGCGCCGACGGCGCCCTCGAGGCTGCCGACGGCAAGAATTTCTCTAGGCTACAGGACAAATTCTCTAAAAGGCCGTCGACGGCGCCATCGAGGCCGCCGACGGCGGGATCGACGGTTAGGTGACGTGTACAATGGATAAGGCCGGATTTTAGAGGGCTGTGAAAGCAACTCTTGGGAAAACTCATCCATATCTTTAAAGAGAACATTTTTGGCCAAAAATAAGGAGGAGATAGCAAGGATAGAGAGAAGATAGAGAGAAAAAGAGGGAGAAGAAGAGAAGATGAGCAGACTTTTGGAAACTTGGAGGTTAGATATGTTCCATTTGAGCTTGCTCGAGCGTGTAATTGTGAGGAATTCTTCAAGAAATTGAAAGAGTGGAGGGAAAGTGAGAGATTTCTTCCTCCTTGCTACTTTGAAAAGGAATTCTGTGTGTTGTAAGGAAAGGAAGAGATTCAACGGAACTTTGAGGAGTGTTCTTGGGGAGAAATTTAGAGATAAGTTATTTACTTTTTATAGTTGTATGGCTTTGATTTCGTTTATGAATTCCAAGTTGTGTTTTGTTTTCCCCATGAGTTCTGAGTAGTTTTCTCTGTCTTTCTCCTTGTCTCGAAATTTGTGAAATGGTGATTTGAATTGGTGAAGCCATGAAAATGTTTAAGAAATTGTGATGATCTTTTCACTTCGACCTTCATTTACTTTCAATATGGCCACTTAAATTGTTAAAATATGTTGAGTTTTACAACTAAAGTGAAGATTAGATCTAAGATTCAGGGAGGTCAAAGCCCTTGGAAGTTGGGTGCAAATAAATAGGGAAATATTACTATCGGGCGTAGAATTGGAGATTTTAGAGTGACAGACTAAAATCCCCAATTCGGTCCTATCGTTTGGGTGCTGATGTGTAGATGTTAGCCCTCAGGTGAGGGGAACGTGGGAGCTCCGAAGTGAGAGCCGGTATCCTCCCAGCCTAGCCGCAGAATCAGTAACCAAGCATATGATTAGTCAATGTTCTTTATGCCTGGACCAAAGGGTAAAGAATATGTATGCTCCTATTTGGCACTATATAATTGAACTAATTCATTTTATCCATTCACTATAATTTCTTGGAAAGGAGAAGGATGCTTTCTTATATATTGAATATCAAAATTAAACGTTATTCTCTCTCATTAGTTATTATCCAAAATTATCTACTTATTTCAATTGCCTATTAGTGACAGATAAGAAACTTGAGTGTTGTTGTAGTTGAAGTATTACTTTTTATTAAATCTTAGTCCGTAGTATTCTATTTCTCCCTGTGGGATCGATATCTAGGACTCCATTAGAGCCCTATATTACTTGAGCGATACGTATACTTGCGTTGACAATCGACTTTAACATTATTGAATATTATATCTTTACATCTTTATTAAATCAAACATATTTATAAAGTCACACTCAAATTTTTGGTATCGTTGCTGGAATTTAAATCTTCTAGTAGCGTCATCAAATTCTTGTAATTATTGATTTACAAAAAGGTCGGTCAAGTTTTTGGCGCCGTTGTTGGGGAGAATTTTAGGAGTAACGGACATATTAAAATTATTAAAAAGTTTTTACTTAAATTGCAACGTATCTATATATCTATATATTTATATTTTTATTGATATTTTTAATTATATTACTGAGTACTAATTTTAAATTGTATGCGCAAATTTGGACCTGAAAATATTAAACCATATGATTCAAAATTAGAACGAGCTGTTAGAAAAATTAGAAAATTAAAAAGAAAAACTTAAAATTTTGATACAATGGAAAATATTATGAATGAACACCAACCTAGACCCTTAAGAGATTATGTAAATCCTACAGCAGATGAAATTCACTTATCTATCCAAAATCCTGATGTAGCTGCTAATTCATTTGAGCTTAAACCTGTTCTTATCCAAATGGTACAAAACAATCAATTTGGAGGTACACCAAATGAAGATCCTAACTTACACCACGCTAGTTTTTTAGAACTATGTGCTACTTTTAAATATGATAGAGTCTCAAACGATGTTATTAGACTTAGACTTTTTCCTTTTTCACTGAGGGATAAGGCTAAGATGTGGTTAAACTCGTTAGCACCTAGGTCTATTAGAACTTGGGGAGAACTGTCACCGAAATTTCTATCCAAATATTTCGCTCCATCTAAAACTGCTAAACTAAGATATGACATAACATCGTTCTGTCAGATTGATGGAGAGTCAATATATGAAGCTTGAGAGAGATTTAAAGATCTTCTTAGGAAATGCCCTCATCATTCGTTACCAGACTGGTTAATAATTCAAACCTTTTATAATGGATTAGTGGGATCTCTTAGATCGATTATAGATGTTGCGGCTGGGGGTCTTTAATGTCAAAACCTTTTGATGAGGCTTATTCATTAATAGAAGAAATGGCTACCAACAATTTTCAATGGCCCTCTGAGCGGGTAAATCCTAAAAGAGTAGCTAGCATCCATGATTCTGATGCAATATCTATGTTAGCTTCACAGATTGCTGCAATATCAAAGAAATTAGATCATTATGGGATGAATTATTCTTCAACACCTCCTATGATGGAAGAAAATTCATCTGGGCAATTTGTGGATGTTCAACCTTCATATGAAACCTTAAATGCTATCACTAGACCCAACAACCCATACTCGAACTATTATAACCCAGGTTGGAAGAACCATCCAAATCTTAATTGGAATAATAATTCTTCGACAAATCAACAATGGGCAAACAACTCAGTGAACCCATTAGGAAATTCATCTAACTAAAGAAATGTTAACTATAGACCTTCTTATCCTCAAGGATTTAACAATAATACTCAAATTAAGGAGAAGAAGTTATTTATGGAAGAGCTGATATTAAACATGGGTCAACAATTACAAAATCAAGGAAATCAATTACAGATTCAAGGAAATCAATTACAAAATCATGGAACTGCTATTAAAATATTGAGAACCAATTAGGGCATATCGCTACTGCACTTAGTAACCGAACAATAGGAACTTTTCTGAGCATTGTGGAACCAAATTCTAAAGATCAAAGAAAAGAACAAATCAAGGCGATTCAATTATGAAGTGAAAAAGAATTAGAGACAAGAGTGCAAAAAAAAATAGAAACTGAAAAAGAAAAAGTGGATACCGAAAAAAGAAAAGGATAATGAATACCCAGATTTAGAGTATCCATTTAAACCAACGAAAGTTACCGAGGATAAACCTCCACCACCGTTTCCTCAAAGACTGAAGCAACATAAAGAGAATAAAAAATTTTCAAAATTTTTGGAAATTCTTAAGAAGTTAACGGTGAATATTCCCTTCGTAGAAGCTTTAGAGCAAATGCCCAATTATGTGAAGTTTATGAAAGATATTCTGAACAAGAAAAAGAAGTTCTCAGATAATGAAACTGTTGGACTTAGCAAAGAGTGTAGTGCATTATTCAGAAAAAGCTTCCTGAAAAATTAAAAGATCCTGGTAGTTTCACTATACCGTGTGCTATCGGTGAAAAATTCTATGGAAGAGCTTTATGTGATTTGGGAGTCAGCATTAACCTTATGCCTCTATCAATTTTCAAAAGACTAGGATTAGGTGAAGTCTCACCTACTTCTGTAACTCTTCAATTAGCAGACCGATCGGTTATATATCCTAAGGGAGTTATAGAAGATGTGTTAGTAAAAGTTGACAAATTTATCTTTCCGGTGGATTTTATTGTCTTAGATATGGAGGAAGATAAAGAAATACCTATTATTTTAGAGAGTCAATTTTTAGCTACTGGAAAAGCTATGATAGATGTTCAAAAAGGAGAATTAACTATGAAAGTAAATGATCAAGAAGTGACTTTTAACATTATGAAATCTATGAAATACCCTGCTGTTGAAAGAGATAATGAATGTTTTCGCATGGAAATTGTTGAAAATCTATTGAATGAACATTTTAAAGAACATTTTGAAGATAAAAAGTATTTTCAAGAACAATTCAAAGAAAATGATGAAATTATTCTGGACAAATTAGAGAATGAAGAGTTAGATTATGTTCAGGAAAGAATTGAAATGTTGGATATTATAGAGAATGCTGATAAGAATCTATTTCCATCAATTATTAAACCACCTGAACTTGAGTTGAAAACATTATGTAACTACTTGAAGTATGTATTTTTGGGAGACTCATCTACATTACATGTTATTATATCTTCAGAATTAAATGATTTACAAGAACAAAGACTGATAGATACCTTGAAAA
>NEWO01001011.1:65382-88507 GCA_003013225.1 Phalaenopsis aphrodite
ATGAATGAAAGTGAGGACAACAATGGCTTCGTTATTCTACCATCTATGTCGTGTGAATTAAACAATGTCATGTTACAAGAAAAATGAATAATACTTCATGTACATTCAAAGTAGAGGCATGCAAATGGTTTTGTCAAAAGGGCTTTTTTTTAGCTGAGGGGATGTTTTAGGTGTTGCACATCTAAATTGTAATTTTCAACTCTGAGTATGTAAATATGTATGTTTTAAGTGCTATACCAGTAAATCTCCAAAAAAAAAATTTAGTGGCTACAAATAAACTTAATTCAAATTGATCAGTGCCTATTCAAGCTCAGACTCATTTATTAAGAGCTTTTTCAAGCTTGATTCAAAAAACTAAATTCAAGATCTTAAGACTATGTTCTAGCTCAAGCTCATTTATAATTAACCTCTGGAAGCTTTGTTCATATAGAGATTATCAAGCTTATTAATAAGTAGCCCATTTAATAAAATAAATGAGTTAATCTATCTTTATTTGAGCTTTAATTAAATGTTGTTGGAGTTTTATATAAGCATCTTGCTGGAAAAAAATAAATGAGCCATATCAAACAATGCTCTTTTAGGCTAAAAATAAAATTTTAAATAATGTTATTTTTGAAAGGCCTACAATTTATTTGTAATTGAGCTCATTCATAAGCATGTTCGTGAGTAATAAATGATATTGTTCATGATCATAAATGAAATAAAAAAAGTTTAAACTTATTCATCTAGTAATCAAGTACTCCAAAAACTTTTAAACTTGCTTCATTAATTAATGAAACAATCATAAAAAAATTTATAATTGAATTGAGCCATGAGTAAATTATCAAACACTTGATTCATTTGCAACCCTATTCTTATCAGGGAAAATCTTATTACAAGATATCTCATTGAAGCTCAAGATCTCAATAATTTGGAGTAATGAATACTATAAGATATTTTACCCTTAAGGCTTTCCCTTTTTTTTATTTTTCTTTATTTCATCCAACACATGAATTATTTGCATTTGTTAAAATTGACATTAGCCACCAATGTACATGGCTAAGGGAATAGATAAATGGGTAAATTAAGTTTTGTGAGTTTCATTAGCTAGGTTCATATTGTTTAAAGCTGACGAAATTTAAACTAAGCATCATACTATTTTGATACTTAATTTTCGTGGAACATACTTAGTAAAAATGTTATATGGTGTTCTTACTTGGGTTAAGGTTTCAAAGCATATTCCCTGATGGCGAGCCAAAATGCCCCCAAAATGAAATCCTACAAGACTAACCAAAGTGACCTTCAGATGACTCCTTATAGGAAAGCTAGAATCCTTAGAAAAATAACCAATTAGCTCTTAGTGAAAATCACTCATATTATTTTACTTTATGAACTTTAATTTTCAAACTTATTATCTTTTAAAAGAAAATCTCACCATATGGTTTCCACCATAGATGAAATTACGCATGAGAGCTCGACCATTCTAGTGGCTATATACAACACATAAATCTTCTTGATGAAGGGGTATTTTCAATAGAAATTATCCTACTAATCTTGTGCAAGTCAATTGTCAATTCAGCTGGCAAAAAAAATTGAACTAATCCTATAGAGATGATCAATGTATAACCTTCACTATTGAGCTATGAATAAAACTTTTATTATTATGTTATTTTTTTACATTTATTTTTCAAATTTAAAAAAAAGTTAAAAACTTAAATGACTACCTATAAGACGGCCTACTAAGTTAACTCATCAAATAGATCTACCAGGTTGGCTTGCTAAGTTGTCTTGTCAGATAGCCACACCAAGTGGCCATAATAGGTTGTCTTGTTGAGTGGACGAGCTACCAAGTTGTGATGCAAGTAGCCTTGCTATGTTGCTCTACCAAGTTATCCTACTGAATTAACAACCAACCAATTATCCTACTAAGTTACCTTATCAGGTAGCCTTACCAAGTTGACCTATTGAGTTGACTTGTTAAAGTTATCCTATAAAGTTGTTGAGTTGACTACTTACCAAGTTGATATATCGAACTTACCTTGCTAAACTCCAAGTGTCGTGCTCTCATTGCCGACTATCAACTCTCACAATCTTTATTTCTTATGACTAGAGAAAATCACATAATATAATATCATAATGTAACATGGATTAATGCACTTTCCTATATTTTATTATTATCCTTGTCAAATCTTAAACATATGTAAGGAAAACCCTAAGAGTTATAGGTTATCAAGAGTTTGGAAATGGGGGATCCCCGCCCCACCCCCCTCCCCCCTCCCCCTCCCCCTCCCCTCTTTCTTTTCTATATCTCTTTCAGTTTAATATGGTAATAGCCCATATTTTCAATCCCATGATTTACTGTTAGTTGAGTAGCCAAATTACGACAAACTTTTTCTAGCACGTGAATTATTCTAACAAGTTGTAAAAAAAGAGATGTGTTAAAGAAAAACTCATGTTGCCATAATGATTTGAATAAAATCAAAATATTGGATCGCACTCAATTGAATGTATCATCAAGTGCTTTATAATCCACATCTTGTAGCTGATGTTGCTTAGGCCCACCAAAATCTTCTTGAAGAAATTACTTTGGAGGAAGATTTCTAGCAGAAAAAAGCTCATGACACTTACTTTACAAAATCTGATTGAAATACTCAATATTTTCATGCTTTAATTAAGAATCAAAGAATTATGAACACTATCATAAAATTAAAACCTTAGATGGAAACGTGATTACTGATTAGGATGCAATTGGTAATAATGTTGCTCAATAATTTACTTACTTATTTGATACCAACTTGCAGGTGCTTCCCATGTTTCTAGCTTATTTTAATGGTGAGACGGATTATGTTGAAGCATTATCTTTAGCTGATGTCCCATCTGAACATGATATCCTAACCACTTTCAAGGAGATCAATCCCAATACAGCATCAATGGCTTTACTTCCAAGTTTTATGTGCATTGTTGGGACATCATAAAGAAAGAGGTCACACTTGCTATTCAAAGTTTCTTTTTAGGGGACAATTCTGGTAAATACTTCTCATCTTATTTGATTCTGCTTATCTCTAAATCTAATGATACGACTGGATGGGATTGTCTTAAGCTCATCTCTCTCACATCAGTTATACTAAAGTTATTAGTAAACTACTTGTTTCTCGTCTTCAACCCCACCTTGCTATAATTATTTCACCACAATAATCATCTTTTATTAAAGGGATGGACATAATTGATAATATCATTTTGGCTCAAGCGATGAAGGAGGATTTAAATAGGAAATGTAGGGGAGGGAATATGGCTATAAAAATGAATTTAAAAAAAGCCTTTGATACTATCAGTTGAGAGTTTATTTAAATATCTTAAAGGCTAAAGGTTTTCATTCTATATTTTGCAACATCATTCGAAGATGGTTGGAGAGAAATTTTTACAGTGTGCTAGTTAATGGTAATTCCTATGACTTATTTTCTGCTCAAGAGGTATTCGACAAAGTGATCCTTTTTCCCTACTATATTTATATTTGATTTTGATTATTTTTCTCATTTGATCAACGCCTTGCATGAGAATCACCCTTAGGTGCAATTCAATCATAAATCTAAAGTGCTTGTTAGTCAATTAGCTTATGTTGATGATGCAATTCTTTTCACAAAAGCCATCAAGCCTGCTATCAAAAACCTCATGCCACTCTTGACATTTTTCAAAACACTTAGGGTCTTATGTTCAATAAAGTCAAATTTCATTCGTACGTGGGGAAGTCTGTTAATGCTCATTTCATTAATTGGGCTATTTCATATACTTGTTGCGCTTCATCTTCTCTCCTACTTAGATACCTGGGGGTTAAAATTCTTAGAGGGAGGAGAAAACAAATTCAGTTAGATGTTGTGGTGGATAAGATTAAAGCTAAAATTTTAATTAGAGAAAATTTTTTCTTTCCAATGGAGGTCAACTGCCCTCACTTAAATGTGTGCTCCATAGCATTCCACATTCTGCAGTGCAAGTGCTTAACCTTAAAAAGAGCACACAAAAAAATTTGGAGCTCACTTTTAACAAGTTTCTCTAGTCTTGAGGAGGGAATAAGAAAATATGGACTTCCTAAACTAAGATTTGCAAACCTTCCTTTGTGGGTGGGTTGGATTTTAAAAATCTTGAGAATATATCTAAAATCAATATGTGTAAATTATGGTTTAAATTTAGAAATGGTGAGCCACTTTGGGCTAAATTTATGTATAAAAAACATTGAATTCAACATCACCCCTCCTTGGTTTCTTGGAGGGTTAGTGACTCCAGAATCTGGAAATCTATGTTAAAAGCATAAAAGGTAGTTGATCAATTTATTTTTTGGGATCTTGGTGAGATTAAGGTATCTTTCTGGCATGAACATTGGAGATTGAGAGATAAAATAGAGTTTTCTCCTCAGAGTCATTGGCATGGGATGTTGGTATCTAATTTTTGGATTGATGGCTCTCAGGATATTTTTAAACTAAGAGGTTTGGCTGGTGTTAACGTTGCACAAATTGCTACAATCCCTATTGCTTGGCATAGAAAAGATAAACCTATTTGGAAAGTAACTTCTCAGGTTTCTATTACCAAAATGATTTATAAATAGCTACATACTTTTAATGCTTGGAGATGGGGTAAATTAATATGACACAATCTTTTCACCCCCTATATCTCTTTTTTCTTATGGAATTTTTTCTCTTATATGTTGCCACTCTATGATATATTAAAGTTAAAGAAGTTGTGGCTTGCTTCCAAATGATACATTTGAAATTGTGAGGAAGAAACAATTACATTTTTTTCTATAACTACACTTTTGCCAGCGAGGTCTAGACGATGCTTGGGAGATATTTTGGAGTTCAATGGCTACTACCCCCTTCATGGATGCTTTCTTGTCAGTCTGACAATCATGTCACCTTTTTAAACAAAAGTTGGCTTGTTTTCCTTTAATTGTGCTATGGTTTATTTGGTCTGCAATGAATAGTTACAAACATTTATGCTCTCCTCCACCTCCCTCTCTTACATTATCTTTTATCCTTTCTCACTTCTTTACTGCTAGTCGATGCTTTGGTGATGTTCTCTCTCATTCCCCCCCCCCTAGATGTGGTGGACCTATCTTGTTCAGATGGTTGCCCCCTAATGCCAGTTGGTTTAAAATAAATATGATGGTAGTTGGATTGCTAATGCATCTGGTGCTGGGGGTGTTATTAGGGACTGCTTGGGCTTTGTTATATGTTATTACGCCTCGACCATCTATGCCTCTTGTCCTCTTGCATCTGAATGTTGGGTTGTATTATTATCCTTGCAGGTTGCAACTTTTTTTCATATTCATAAGCTTATCATTGAAACCTATTCTACCATTTTTTTATGATATGTTGTCCACTGCCACCAAGCCCCATTGGAATCGGGTTTATATTTTCTAAATAGAAGTTGGTAGTTTATTAACTAACACCACCTAACATTTAAGCCCAGCTTCATTTTAAGTGAGGTAAATTCCCCTATAGATTGACTTGCTAAGAGAGGCACCAATGAACTATTTGTTGGTGTACATCCTCCTTTTCCTCTGAAACAATTGCTTGTTGGTGACAAGTTGGACATTCCATATATTTGTCCTTAAGCATACCTTTCACTTTAGATTTCTGTGTTGTTTCTTGTGATGGTTTAGGTTGGATTGTGGTTTGCTATAATTATTCTGCATTATCAGTTTTTCTTTCGTGCAATTTCCCCACCCATCCACACTAACGCTCCTATGTTTTCTGTGGCTTACATATGGATAGATAGATATATAGATAGATAGATAGATATAACAAAATGTTAACCAAAACATTATAACAAAATCACTACATATTCTTCGAGGCTTGGTTTTATTTTAATTGCAAGATATACATATCACTCAATCTCCATGTATTTATATATCTAACACTTAAATTTTAATTTTTATATTCATATACAGGGGCGGGCTCACGCAAGGTACGGGGCCAATTGCCCCCTCCTGAAATTAAAATTCTTACTTATATGGAAATCAAGTTGGTCTTTTGCCCTTTCTGAAATACAATTTTTCCCCTTCCAGAAATACATTTTATTTTTCTTTGTCTAGCCCCTCTCACATTGCGTCTAGGGGAATAGTTTGTCGTGTCCTAAAAAAAAAAGGTTAGTTCTGCCCCTGTACATACACCATCTTATCTATGCATGAAAAAATACGTCATTTTAAAAAGTTAAGGGTAGTATTTTTTTATGTGATGAAATATTATACATATAAAAAATAAATTTTAAAGGTTATATATATAAATAAATATGTATAGGATGTTAAGCATGTAAATGTGCTTATAATATTACTCAATTACGACAGCTACTTGCAGTTGGACAAACCAAGTTGAATTAATCACAGAAGCCACAATTCTACCGGACGCCTATTCTTCTAATCAGGCTTCGGTGGGTCCCACAAGCGCCCTACCCACTCAAGCTGTCGATCTCCAATTATGCTCTCTCGTGCCTCCAGCTTTTCCTTGTGCAAATAAAATAGGTCTGTTAGAGAAGCCAGCAAAGCCACTTGCGAGGGTAATCAGAGAATCAATGTCATCCTTTTGGTTCTCTTTTAATTTATTTTTATTTATAATTTAATAATATCTTTTTTTTATTTTTCTTTTGCGTTATGAGAATATTTTTAGTATTTTTATTTGTTTTTTTATTTGTTTTTTGTCATCTCTTTTAACTATTCTGTACTTGTTTATTCTAATATTTTTAAATATAAAATATAACTCAATATTTATTTATGTTCTGTCCATTCAAAAAAATTTTATACAAGATCAGATCATGTTTGAAATAAATGACCCAAATGATTCAAAAATAATAAATTTAAGTTTTTTAACAAAATGGCAAAAAAAAATTAAAATAAAAGTTATAATAAAATTTAATTAATTAATTAATTAATTAGAGTTAATATTAGTGGAACATGATCAAATAAATATTTGTTCGTATTGAGCTCATTTATAAATTAACCTTAAAATATTTATTCATATTAGAATTACTTATTAAACAAATCAAATACGACCCATATAGTGAGCGGAACATAAGATCTTTGCGAAGAATGGGCACAAGATTTTAAAAATATTTCCTAATATGGAACTCAATTTTATGTAATGTCAAGAGTTATTTCTAAGTGCATTGTAAAAGTCAAGCACTTTTGGCAACATTTTACATCATAAGTTATTAAATCGTTGCTCATCTAATTTTCATTTTTTTTATTGTGTCAATTAAAAGCGCTGTAGAAAGCAAACATTTAATAGAATTGAAAGAAGATCATAATTTATTTGTAATCTTTTGGGCACTTTTTTGTGTCCTAGCTGGTGGTTTAAGTGGGTTGAGTCTGCCTCGAGACATACATAACTTGAGCTCAGCTCTTTTGTCAAAATATAAAATCAAACTCGAGCTCTATGTGACAATATCGCGTCGGCACAAATTCCAGGGTGGAACATGAGCACACAACAAATGGAGTTGGCCCATTGGTCAAAATATTTAAAGAGCAGTTAATAAAACAATCCATTTTGTCTAGGGAGAAACAGACACGGAGACGGGAAGAACTTCCCAGAGCTTTGCCTAATCAATCGCCTAGATAGTTCGTTGACAAACAAGATATTTGAACGAATGATATTCGTTGAATGAGTCAAGTGGAGGACAACCAATCATCAAACGAATGAGACAGGCGAGTTAGAGACCTTATAGGCAGTCATAAAAAAAAAGTTTAACTAAGAGACTTTCAAACTACCTCAACATGATTCGGCTCATCAGAGCAAAACGAACAAGCATAGGAGTATTGAACGAAGATTGCAGCTATCAATCAATAATCCACTTGTTGGAGTATCTAAATGTATTGTGCAAAGATTCTTTTGTATAGGAAAAGGGCTTATAGGTAACTATGTATCCATAAGCACATTTTATCCTTCATTTCTCATGCTCTATTCATTTAGTGTGATTCTCAAACACATTTGGGTTCAACACCCTAAAAGGTGAGTTGAGCGTGGAATCATGTCACCAACAAAAAGAGAAGCACAGTGCAATCGCAAAGCAGCCGCCCAAGGAACATAAACCAAACAGATGTGGATGGTACAAAAGAGATTATATGACAACAAGTAATAAAGATGAAAGAGAAGTTGATGCTAAAGATGAGAGAACAGATGGTGATTCTATTTTAAGTAGCCCTGGTCAAAGGAGGTGGAAACCCACAAAGCTAGAATTAGTAGGAATATAGTCGCCAAGGGTCCGACCCCGAGATGGACTAAGGATTAACGACAAGCTACATTGGTCATTATCTAATGGTTGAAGGTCCAAAACAATAGAAGATGGGGGTGATGACTCCAATTACCAAGATAGTGTCAGATTAGCCCTGGTAGAGAAACATCACACCACACAAACCACAACCATCCTCCACGAAGAAAAAACCTTCTCCCGATAAATTTCTTACGCTGACCCCCCGAGAAGTTCAAAACCCCAAACCTTGATTCGTACAAAGGCCTCAACAAGTTGACTAACCACATAGCCGCTTTCGAGTCGGCATTCGACATATTGAAGATCACTGATGTGTTTTGTTGATATCTTTTTGGTGAGGTTTATTTCCTCCTCTAGAGCTTAGAATCTACCCATAGGATGCTTCTATGACTTTCCTAGAAGGCTAGCATTAGAACCTACATCACTTAAGAAATTCAGACCACCTCTTAGCTGCTTGTAGTCTCAAGTGTGTTGGCTTAAAATCTCAATAATTTGTTGAGTTAATTGAAACCAACATATTGATCAAGTTGAGTTCTTATAGAGTGAAAATGCCTTAAGGAAACCCATTAAACTTTAGGGGTGTTGAGCCTTACATGCATATCACCATCACAATCCACCCACACTACTACACCCATATACATACGCAACACCACCACCACAGATTCACACCACATACTCAAATCAAAATCATTCTCCAACATTAAAATCCCTCAACCCAAAATTCAAGATCAATTGCCCCCCCCCTCCCCACCCCCCGACACCCAATTCAAACCTCAGCAACTTGGCACAAATTTGATACATTTATGTGCCGCTCGTCAATATAAATATTCCACATTAATTTGCCACACTCACAAGCTTAAATTAAATTGATCATTAATTATACCCAAGCCCATCAGCATGAATTTTAAAAGCCCAAAATCAAACCAACATAACAAACTCTTAAAGGCCACCATAGCCAACCTATAAAGCCCACCATGAAATCCAAAATCAAATGAAATCCAAAAGCCAAAATCCACCAAAACCAAGCTCAAGCCCACCCATCAAAACCAAAAATTCATTTAAAATTAAATATTGGCTCTCATGTCATGATTTCAACATCCTCACCATTTCAAAGGAACATTAAGCCTAAAATATAATATTTCTTAATAAAAATGGAAAAAATTTGAGTTCATGGAAAATAATTTCAAAAGACAAAAAATTCATCCATACCTCTTTAATGTAAGCCATGCTCAAGCCTTAGGCAAGCCATTTGGCTCTACCCAAGCCACAGGCAAGCCAATGAGTCATGCATGAGCTTCATGAAAGACACCATGCCATTTATGGCTAAAGCAGGCCATACTTTCAATACTCCTCGAAAAGTACTTAACCATTCTAATAACTCACTTAAACCCAAAATTAATCCTTAATCCCCATGATTTGGGCTTGACCACCAAAGCCCCCATGCTAAACATCTGACCTAGCCCTCTTGAGGGGTGAGCCCAATTCATGTACATGGCCTTGACCAAAAGTCCACCCAAAAAGGCAATTCAACCCTTTCCACTTATAACAAGCAGACCTACCCATGAGCCACCCTTATTGGCTTCAACATTCTCCACCACTGACCTTCCATAGTGAGATGGGGGACTCTTCTCCACACCATGGCTAGTGTTGAGCTCAAACGCGAGAACCAACCCAAAGGAAAAAACCCAAAATTGAACAAAAAATTTAACATTTCCATTAGACTTTAGCCCCCATCAGAGGTCCACATAAGCAGCCTTTAGCTAGACAATTAGATCCTTGCTCCTCTTCTATGGTTGAGCTTATAAATGGAACATGCTCACGGCCAAAAGGGAGAGTGCACAAAGTCTGACAAAGTCCTACCAAATTGATCCCAAGCTCTTTCCACGGTCTTGCAAACCTCATCCCCATCATTTCCAGTCCTTCACACCATCCCTAAAATATTAATTTTGCCTTCGAAATTCAGGGGATTTTTTACCTTGAAATCAACTTCATCAAAACCCCATTTTGAACCTTCCAAAAGCTTCCCCAACTCTTGTGAAGAGACTCAACAGTTCATGTCCACCTAGCATTATAGATAGGTTCGTTTCACTTTGATGATGGTGTAAGAACAAACTCCATGTGATGTGGTTGAGAATCGAAACGAGACTTAGGGTTTGAACACAAATGGTTCTCTGGTTAAAGTTCTATGGGGACGATGAGAGGATGTCGTCCATTTTCATGTAGTAAAAACAAATAGCGTGGATCAAGTTGGGTGGCTCTAAAGTTTTGGTTAAGACATCACGGGGCGGGTCGTGTTAGCAGCTGAGGTGTAAAACACAACAAATTAGTGGGTGACAAATGGTGCATCGACACGCACATGGTTGATGAGGCGCTGACATGGTTAAATAGGAAATTTGGGTATATTGGAATAAAATAAATCTATAAAATGCATAATAACTTAAAAAATTTATGTATCGGCATGCAAAAAATCACAAAAAATTAAATAGAAATAGCAGCATCAAACTCTGTGGATAGAATAGAAATTTATAAAAGCAAAATTAAAAATACTAACTAAGTATTTAATTTTAAAAAAATTAAATACTCCATAATTTTTTTTTATTATTTACATATAATTATAGAATATTATGACATGAATTTTTTAGAGATTATTTCTCTGATGATTAGAGATGTCCTTTGATTTTTCTAAGGTCAGAAGGTTTCTTTAGCATCAAATGTCTCACTTAACGGTTTGTGCTTCACGTCTAACTTACGGGTCTGTGCTCGCATGTCACTCATCGCCTTAAGAAAGACACTCTTATCAGAAGGTGGGACTCCTTTGTTAAACATTGCGGAGAACAGGTAGAGAGGATGACACATGACAAAGGAATCTAAAGAAGATGAAGTTGTACAGATTTCCCTTGCCCCAAAACCTATTTTATAACAGTCAGTGAGTGAAAATCCAGGAAAGTCCATTATTGTGCAATAATATTGTTTATTTATTTATTCATGTACACGTGATCAACATATTCTCCTGTCCTCATGTGTTAGGTAGCTTCCAAGGACAAGAGAATAAAAAAACTAAATATGTAGACATAAAAATGTGTGCACCAATCTAAAAGCAGATGGGTGATCCAGAAAAGAAGTATGACTGATTGGATGAAGCACTAGACAATTATTTCCAGATAAGCGACGATCGAAATCCCTCGCCTAAGCAATTGACAGAAGGCGACAAATAGAATTCCCTCATGATAGTTATTAGCCTGCAAAACAGTCGATGGGGAGAACTCCTCCGGGCCATGAATTGATCAAACCAAGATCTGTGAGACGATCAGTGGCCTTTATCATTCAAATGAGTCCCGAGCTTTGTTCTATGCAAATAATCTTGTAAATTGCCAAAAATTTCCCTTGAAAGGTTAAAGATTAGGGGGCGGACCTGTATTTTCATCATGTTGGGATCTAGACCTATAAATATGGGTCTGTATTACGAGTTAAAGGATTTTTTTGGTTGGTTTACTGTTGCTCCTTCACTCACTCTCTCTCTTAATTATCTCCTAATAGAACATTTCATTTCTTGGGCATGTTTCCCATGCAATTTTAGATTCAACAGTTAAGAAAAATACACTAGTGTCATCATTTATTTTAACATTAATAAAGCTTTATTAAATAAATAATAATAATAAAGAAGATTTACAAAAACATATCTCAATTCTTATGCATTTACATATTCAGGTCTTACACTTCAATTTTTACATAGTTGTGCATAAAAATGTGTATTTTTTTTAATTAAAATGATCATATTTTGATGTGATATGAAATTGAGTGATATAATTATAAAAAATAAAATTTAGGTGATATAAATATAAAAAATAAAATTTAGGTGATATAAATATAAAAAATAAAATTTAGGTGATATAAATACATTGGCCTAATAATATATATGATAATTAGCAGCTCTTAAAAAGTTTATAACATTTTATAGGATTTTCGGACACTATAATCGAAGAATGAAGAATTGGACATGTTATTCGCTCCTGCCTCGCCTGACGCAAGTGTTCCCCGTAATCCCCGTTTCGGACCGGGTTACAAGAGAAAATTCTGGCGTGGAAGCCATTGCAGCTCTTCTGGATCCATTTGCCAAGACATAACATCATTCCTGTGCTCTACCGCTCCTGCCGGCGGTCGGCGATAAAAATTCCATCTCTGTTCGTTCGGACAGCATCAAGAGAGTTTTGGCGACGTTAGATCTGTAGAAGGATAACTCTCAGCTTCTTATGGAGGGAGCCTCTGGCGACGGCTTGGGTGCTTCCAATTCCCTGGAGAAATGGAAGACCAATTTCTCCCGAACGTTCCAGCATTATCTCGATCGGTCTACCCCTCATCCCGTGGGAAGATGGCTGGGGGCTCTCGGCGTTGCTTTGATCTATCTATTGCGGGTTTATTTGATTCAGGGTTTCTACATCGTCACCTACGGGCTCGGGATCTATTTGCTTAATCTTCTTATTTTGTTCCTATCTCCGATTGCGGATCCCGAGATTGAGGGCTTGGATGGAGCGTCGCTTCCCACCAGGGGTTCGGATGAATTCAAGCCATTCATTCGGCGCCTTCCAGAGTTCAAGTTCTGGTAACTTTACTTTTGCCATTTTATCTTGGTTCTTGCTCTTTAGGATCTCTTTTATCATGCATGCTGGCGACCATTTTTTATGTTTTATATTTTTGTAGATTTTAAATATATAAATGGATTGTTATACATATATCTTCTTATGCTCAGAGATTCAAGAAAGATTGTGTTAATAGGTGTGCATGGAAAAGCATTTGTTTAGGTTTTTCCCACTTCATTAAAAGTGCAAGTACTGGATATTCTGACTTACTGGATAGATTACACATGATGTGGTGGCAATAGTATGAAATGATTAACCAAATCAATTTGTGCTTTTTTAATTAAAATATTGGCAGCTTGGCAACTGTGTTTGTTATTATCTGATTATTTAGTCCACATTTTATAGAATCGAAAGCCTAGCTGTTTTCCACTTTAGTACTTGTATTTAACTCAAAAGTTTCAGATTATTGCGAACAGTGATGATTGGTGAGGGGCATTGAATAGTATGTCTGCTACAAAAATGGTTTGCGTATTCTTTGCCAAACTATATAATGGTAGGTGTATACTGTGACAATACAGTCCTTGGAAAAGCATTAAGAGCAAAGAAAAGATTTTCATTTGATTTTATTGACCTTAAGAAGCCATAGGATGCCAAGAACATAGTTTCATTTGATTTTATTTACATTAAGAAGACATAGGATTAAGCATCAGAAGAATTAATTGAGTGCGCACTAAGGCAAAAAATGTGTGGCAAATACATGTCCATTGCAACTAAACACACCAACATTGGGGGCATTCTTAGCAAAAAAATTCCCCCAAGTAACATATCATTTAGTGGAAAATCCTCTAGTACCCTATTATATCTAGAACCCAAGTCCCTATTGTTTGTCTCATTTCTTTCTCTCTGCTTGCTATAACAACCATTGCCCTCTTTTGTTTCCCCTATTTTATCTTCTTTTCTACCCCCCTTGTTGTCCTAATTTGCTCTCAGCAGCTCATCTCTTTCGTAGATTTGAAAGTACGTCACATCCTCAACCCATGCTTCAATTTTGAATTTCATACATCGATTTTTTAATTCTTTTGATTTAAACTTTATTTTGACATATTTTTTGTTAGACTTTTACATGTTTATGTTCTTTTATGCTTGATCTATCTTATGATTTTTTATTAGTTATATGGTTTTTAGATCCGTATTAGATCTATGTTTTTTCTAATAACAAATCATATTTTTTTTACATATATAATTTTTTTTTAGATCTACATAAATTTATTTATATATTATTTTTTGCTAATTAAATTTTAAATATTCCAGATTAAAGAATTTTTAATGCATGTATGCAATTTATTTAGTTGAACGAATTATGCATGATAGAATACAAAACAAACAAAAGCATACAAATAAATAGTGTTTGAGTTTGCTAGGCACAATTTATAGACGATGTTGAATAGACTCCTTATAGAGGTGCTTAACAATCTTATAATTATTATGTGTGACTTAGCAATATTTATAATATGACTGCACTAAAAACTCTTAACCATTTTGTGTTCTGAGAATGCTCAGTATTAAAAGAGATTTTAACATGCAACATAAATGTTTCAATTTGTTTGTTAGATAGTTAAAAGAAACCCAATATATAATTTAATGTCTACTGATTTGTAGATTAAAAAGAAAATTGTATCCAAATGTAGACTATAAGAATACACAATTACAGCCATGGTTGTAAGTTTCATTATAAGGATGATATGACCCAAATTATATACAAACACTATGCAATTCCTAGGTTTAAACCTCAAATTAGATAATAGTATTAATAGAAGGATGTCTCATTTCCTATGTTATTTTATTGACCTTCAATTTTTATGGCTAAAAAATTATTTTATTTATGAATTTTGCTAGACATATGAAATGGTGCTAAGAGAGAATAGGTGAAACAGTTATTTTGAGTCACCCACTAGATGTTAAAATATGGAAGCATTTTAATAGCACTTATCTAAAGTTTGCTTCAGAATTACAAAATTCTTTACTTGCCTTATGTGCAAGTTCTCTTATAGTTAAGCCTTCTTACTATATTTATGTTAGCCAATAATAATCATGCATTATAATCTTTCTCATGAAATGACAACTGTTTTTGTATTTCACAAGCTTATTATTCCTGCTCTACAAAATTCAAATGAAGGAATATATGTATAGTTGCTATCACTAATAGTTATGTTGAAAATCTTATGGAAAATGTATTTGATAGATATGTTGAAAATTTTATGGAAAGAAGCTATGCTTATGTATGTTTTTTTTTATAAAGCAAAATTTTCAGATGAAGCACTGCTCATATGAACTAGAGATTTTCTAGCATATGATACGTTAAGGGTAAGCATCATGAAAAAATTTAATTATCCCATCTGTATGGATTATCGAGAGCATTCATGATGAAAAGTGGTGAAAAAATCATGATTTAATTGTATATTTTTTTTTAACCATTGATTTTGTATTTAGAAGAAAAAATACATTCTTTAAAGGAGAGATGAAATTTATTCCCCTATCTATTAAGAGATGATTGTCTTAACTTATACATTATTTTTTATCTACTACTCTCTAACTTATATGAAGTTATCTTCTACCATCATCTACCTAGTATCTCTATTATGATACCTATAACTATTTATCGAATAAGTTCAAGTTTGCTATCTAATTTCTTTAACACTATAGAAGGAGTTATCTCCAATGTGTTCAAGTATTTCATATCTACAGTAAAATATAAAGAAAAGGAAGAGAGCATGGAAGGGCTTTCAATTATACTAAGAAGTTCTTAAGTAGATGGGAGAAAAGAAAGAAATTTGGTTGTTGAGAAGGGAAGATGAAAATAGTAGTAGTGGTAACCTATTTTTTTTCCAATTTGACTTTCATTTTGATAACAAGTTATTGTGCATCCTCTTAGTCATCGACATGGAGAAAGTGATTTCTTTATTCTTATCATCTTTTGTATAAAAAAAAAGTTGATATAATCATCTTTTAAAACTTAGGGGAATACTTAATTTCTGTTTAGTTTTGCACATATGTGATTATTATTGAATCACGTAAACTTGTGTGTTTTGTAATTGTGATATTTGTATGTTTGTTTTTTTATCTTAATTTGATTTTTTTGGAAGTTTTGCCATTATCTTAATCATTAATATCAGGGGTTTTGGCTAAGCTTCACAAGAAATTTAATTAATGAAATATGGAAAGATCAAAATAGATATTTTGATAGCCGAGACTTTGCCTATCAGAAGAAGCAAATGAAATTTATCTTTACCAATGAATGGATCAAAACTATTGATTATGATTAGTGGAAGTTGATGGATAGATAAGTCCTAGGATTTATTCATTGTTCTTAATTAAAAATATTTTCTTCTGCACTCTCAATAAAAAGACAACAATTGGCATAATGAAGGCAATGTTAGATATTTATGAGAAGACATTTGTTGTTAAAAAAGTAAAATATAAATTTTTTTTATCTCAATATGTCTAATTGAGCATTTATTGTTGAGTACATCATTATGTTCTACTATATCAAAAATTAGTTGCGCTCAATGTACATTAATTTTAATGATGAAATTTGTGCCTTGAATTTATTTTTATAACAACAACAACAAGCCTTTATCCTACTAAGTGGGGTCAGCTACATGAATCCTTTTTTCCTCCATTGATTCCTATTGAGTGTCATATTTTCATTTAATACTAATAAATTAAAATTATTTTTTATACAATATGCCCAAGTTTTTTTAGGTCTACCTTTGCCGTTTTTAACATAAGTCAAATCTAAAACATCTACTCTCCTAACATGATCATCAGATGGTCGACGTTTAATGTGACCAAACCATCTAAGACAACTCTTTCTAATATTGTCTGCCACTGGAGCTACACCAACGCTATCACTGATATATTCATTTTGCATTTTGTCTCTAACTGTCAAGCCACTCATCCACCTAAGCATCCTCATCTCAGCAACACTTAACTACTATTTTTATAAAAAAAATAAAATAAAATTAAATGATATAAGAGAGTTCCTCCTTAATGGAGATATTCGATGGCATGAGATTGGCCAAACTCCTTTTGCTCTGAATATTGATAATTGAAGTCGTCTCAAAACAAAAGTAATAATCAAGGCTAAGGTGGGTCCCAGTTGCATAATAAGAACCAATGTACATATTATAACAAAAGGAAAATTTGAGGCCACTTGGATAGATGCTATCATTATGAAAAACTAGGATATGTGATGAATGACCGCCAAAAAAAAAAAAAAGCACTAGTTCAAGAGGAAACAAAAAAGTAAATGTTACTATGACGAATTTTAAGTTGCATTTATTTATATTATTGATAGTCTTATGGAATTATGGATATCGTACTCGGTTACTATTTTTTCATTCTTCTTCTTTTAAAGAACTAATAATAATCTAGTAAGCAGGTAATTAATAATAATCTAGTAAGCAGGTAATTATAGCAAAATATTTCTTACTAGCAACAGACCTATAGATATCACTGGCATTGCTGATGTGATATCACAAATCATAAATTGATTCACATGGAAGTTGAGCAAGACCAAACATATTTTTTACTGAAGGAGAAATTTGATTTCTATAGGACAATTTGCAGTGTAATAAATGATGTAATTCCACTTTGAAAGTGAATAAGTTTGTACTTTCCTGATGCAAAAGTTGAGAATCATGTCATTGAAAATGATAATTAATGATCGAGTAGTCATCATGGTAATTAAGGTTGGTCTTCTATAAGAGTTTTTATGGTTTCTCGATTTGTGTATAAATTGATTTTATTGGACAAGATGCATAATTTTTAGCATGTATCACTTTTGATTATTGGATTGGTAGTTTACTTTTGGCCTCTTACGACAATTACTCCACAGATTATGGATGAAATAAACCAAAATAGTGAGGATTTACACTGCTAGATGCGTATTATTTGACTCATGCTATGATAGAATTATGCATTTTATTTTATCTTTAAGATAGAATTACAAAGTGTTATGCAATGCAAAGAAACTTCAATTGCCTCTCAAATTGTTCGTCCATTTACCTTGTTTTGTGTACCACATATTCATCTTCATCTCCAGCATATGGCCCTCATGCTAAGTATTTAGTATTACCTTTTCAAATTCTTAAATATGTATTTATTGCATGTATAACTTCATTAGGTGTTTTTGATGGGGTTGGAATTTGCTGGAGTTCTCCCTGACAGGTATTTAATCATCCCTACCAAAATTTCTGATAAAAGATTAGTGGGAAATCTATACCGAAATTTTTTGAAAATAATTTGACAGCACCTCCCCTAAAATATAATTAACTATATTATTTATTCGTACATCTTATCATGTCCGGCATTAAATTCTTCACTTAAATAAATAAATGACAAGATAATATCAAATAATTTAAATTCAATCATCCATAAAATAATATGTTAATGGTTGTATGTTTACCATTTATCTGCACACATCAAATATTAGATAAATATAGCGTTACAAAGTAAGGGCGTGCATTTGTTCAGTTTGGATGGTTTGATTTACAAATTAGCCATGCCAAATGGTTTTAGTTGTAAAATTTAAAAAATTAAACCAGCAAACTTTTTTAGACTAAACTAAATTTAATCGAACTTTGGTTTGCTTAATTAGGTTTGATTTTGAATAAACCAAAATATAATTAATTTTAACAATAAACATAATTATATTTAACTTAATTAGCTAATATTGAGTAGAATATTAAGTAATATTTGTTAATAGTTATGAATTTGGGATGTGGAATAAATAATTTCGATGTTGATCTTCATTCTATTTACTGACATGATTTTATTGATTTATTTGAAAATAAAATAATATAATTTGACTTAGTTTATTAGTTTTACAAAAATAAACATTAAATGAAAAAATAAACAAAAATGATGTCAAAATTAAAACTATTAACTAAACAGATATTTGAACAACTAAAATACATCAGTAAAATAAAATCAATTCAGTTTAATTTTTTGGTTTTATTTCAACAATGTACCCCTCCACTTTTCAACAAAAAAAAAAAAAAAGTAAAATTTTCCACTTTCACTCACTCTTCCTCTTTTTTCTATCTTTTCCTCCTCGTCTTCTACTATTTGTTACCAATTTTTCTATTTTTGATGTCACATAGCTTATATTTTCGCTTCCGTTGTATTTTTGTGAGTATTTAAATCTTGATTCATTGATGCTAGCCTTTTGAGCACTGTCTCCTGTATTTGGGCTTTTGCCTAACTATGTTTAGAGATATGAGGATTGAGCATCTTAAGCTTTGCCTTGGAGCCTAACCCATACATCTTCCCCATATTTTTTTCTCTTGTTACTTGATTCCACCATCTAAAATTTAATTATTGAGTTGTTCCATCCAAATACCTCTCTTTTGCAGATTTCGGACTTTGTACATCCCTAAGGCGCATGTGCTTATTCTATAAATGATTAATGCTATTGATAATCATATGAATTTAAATCATTAGCATTTTGATTATAATATTTTTATTCTTAAGTGGGCTGTGATCTGTGATCGACCCTCAATTAGGCTTCTTGTCTTTTGATGATTGCACCCAAGTAGTTCCATCATAGTAGTCTCTCTTCCTAAACTTTTTTTAATAAAAGTACCTTCAAATTCATGAAGATGTATAAATATTCCGCAGATGAGTTGAAGCCTGCTATTCAAAGTTATTTTAACCCTATTAAGATCTTGTGGCAAACAATAAAAAATATGCCTCTTGTATTTTATTTTATGTTCTATCTTATGGTTTAGTCTTAATGAGTTTCAATCAAACGATTTTCTCTTATTCTCTCAGTATATCATGATACACTTGTCTTGCTTATTGTTTTGGAATAAAGGAAAATTTGCTTGTCTTATTCTTCTTTTTACCTTAAATGTTATACAGTATATGTACTCGTGTCTGGATTAAAAATAAAGTTAAATTAATCACAGTTGGGAAGGAATTGTAGTTATTCTATATCTTGGAGGATTTCATGGAAGCCTTCCTCAGTCTTTGTATGTGTTTGAACACAATTTTTTCTTTTTTTTCAATTTCAAGAACTTTTCTGGAATTAAATCCGTTTATTTGAAAATTGTCCATATTTTCATTGCTCCCTCTAGTTTCCAGGAGATCAGTAAATAACTTTTAACGACATTATGTGGATTATAAACCTAAAAATGATGCATGGAGTGTTAAATAATAAAAAAAAAATTTGTGTCATAAGAAACTTTATGTTTGTGAAATCTTGTGTATAATCTAAACTATGTTGCATATTTAGCTTCATTTTTTATCGACTTTATCAGTAAATTGTGAGCTCACAAACAATTTGAATAAGCTAAATCATTGTTACATCATTGAATGAGTAATATTATCAACATTGAATGGATTTGTTCTATAACCTTAATTTTAGAAGATTACATGATGTTACAATAGCCATCTCTTTATCATTTATATTGAATAATATCGTCTCTCCACGAAAATCACCATTGCAATCTTATATTAGATTCCTTATTTTTTTTGTAATGAATTTACCTTTATTTCTTTTAAATGTGTGATCTGTGATTGAAACAATTACAATTAAGCTATACATTTTTCATTGTTTTTCATTGTGAATGATCTTGATATATTCATGAAGTATGAGCAAGCTTAATTTTTCTGCAATGATCCACTCTGAAAGTATGTTGTGCATTAAAAAATCACCATTTATCTACAACAAAAGTAGTACCGCGTACTACGAAGAGGATGACATACTAGAGTAACACTTTCTTGCTTGCTTGCTTTCCGAACATGAGGCTGTTACAGAGGCACTCTTTCTAGAAGAGAACGAGGCATTAGAGAAGCTCTAGGACAGTACTTTTCTTTTTGATCGGTAGGGAGAAAGCACTTTTGTTCAGAATGGGCCCCTTTTCATTGTTTTTTCGTGGATCGCATTGCTTTCATATGATTATGTTTTTTGTAAACACCTTTAAGAGATTTTTAACTCATTCATTAGAATAATCATTTTTTTTATATATTGTGTGGACCTTTGATAATAAACATGAAAGATATATGGGGGTTGTCATGCACATTTTAGGTGAGAGTTTGTATAGTGTAATTATTATTGTTCAGCATGAATACGGTGAGATAACTTGATTATATGTTGTAAAATCATTATCACAAATGCGTAGTATAACATTTTGTGGTTCTGAATTGAACATTGAATGTGCAATAAGAGTGCTTTTATGCCTGTGCATTTGATGAAATACTCAAAATATTTGTCTTGCTATTCTATTGTGATATCATCTCATATATCTAGCAAAATATATAGATAAAAGTAATCTCTGTAGTCATGGAATGAGAGAAATAAAATAACCTCTTATATTAAATATCCTTGTATTTACACTAATTCTTAATTTATGATTTTAACCTTGGTGCTTCATGGCTTTCACAGTCAGTTTTAGACACGAAATCTTTTAATGCAACATATACTGTTTGTGCAATAATTTATTTTTTATGCCTTCAAACTTAGATACCAATTTTTCTTCCATGTACAAATCAGTAGACACTAAATTATTTGTTGGTTTAATCTGCTTCATTAATTTAATGAATTGATTGTAACATTTATGCAACATGTTAAACTATGTTTTTACATTGAGCATTCTTATTGTAACATATAATTCATAGTAATTGGGACAATAATACCATAATGATTTTTGAACTACATGCAATAATTCTATAAATTATTGAGCCTCAAATGTATGGGCCTGTCAACTATTTCTTTAAATTGCACACCAATGACATAAAATGTGATTTTTTTCATTTTTTAATAATTTTTATAATAGATTAGATACTAAGGAGGTTGAAAGATATATATATATATATATATATATATATATATATATATATTTGAGAAAGCCCAAAGGCTAATATATTAAAAGGAAATAAAGATACATAAAGATTGTGTGGAAGGGCCCAAGCATGACACCCATCCCCCACGATAACCATCACATACAAAAGGTTCCAAAAAAAGAGAAGATACAGAAAAATACAAGAGACCTGAATAAAAAAACAAAAAATGCCAAAAAAATGTAGTATCAGGTAGCTAGAGAGCAACCCAATTTTTCTGTCTCTACCTCTAGTTCTAGGAAAGGAGCTAAATAATAAATTGGTAAGATCAGTGTCATTGCCAGTAGTGACCAAAGTATCATCCAATAAGTTTCCAAGCTCTAGTCGGCCTCCAGTCTTCTTCCTCCTGGAATAGATTTGTCTTTCTTCATCTGAAGATTGGCTCGCCTGATTAGTGGATTGGTCTAAAGTGTGTCGAACATGTGTAGGATGTTGAACATTAGAAGTAACCGCTTGTTGTATCAGCTAATCTTTGATTGAATCAAAGAAACACTCTTGTATGTCTTGGCATGTAATTGAGTCTTCTTCAATAACAGTGAGTGGTATATGCACTTTTAGATCTATGTCTGTAGTATGATGTTCTTCATCAGGAATTGCGATGTTGGGTAAAGGATCAGTTTGCACCTTCTCAGCAAGGATGGTAGGTGTCTGATCTTTAGCGATATCCAAAACCTGTTCTGTGGTAGCTTTCTTTCTAGATGGAACAGATATGACTTGATCATTAGATTTCAAATTAGGATGAAACTTATGATATTTATCAAGTGTATGCCCAAACATCTTACAATGAGAACAGTAAGGCGGTTTATTCTCCATGACGATTTGTTGCCAATATCCATTATGAGTTGTGGTCAATTAGACTTCAGTAACATCAAGTAAAGTAATATCTCTTTCCACAAGTATTCTGGCCACAAAAAGTCTGGTTAGTTTGAAATTCGGTAGATCTAGCTTCATAGGGTCCCCTTGTATGACCCCGATAGAGTAAATAATTTGATGATGAAAAAAGTGCAGTTTGAGACCTGGTAGACTGAACCATACCAGTACAGTAGGAGGTTCATGGTTAGGTTCAAAATCAGGAGACCACTTGAGTAGCTTCATTGATTTACCAACAATGCTGAGATATTTTTTGGAGAAAATTTGAGTATAGTCTTCAGTCACAGTTAATTGAATCAATACATGTCTTCTATCCATGAGCCCCACTTTCCACTTTCCTGCTAATTTGAGATCATCAAAACTTTTCCTGATAACTTTCATAGGTGGGTGCCCCCACTGAAATTTTCCAATAAGAGCAAACTTGAATTTGTCAGTCAGGGTTGAAATTTTTAACTCTGAGAAAACGAGTGCTGTTTTTTCACTTTTCCTGTTTGCATTCTTAATAAATGGGCAGTCACCTGTACTATCACGATATTCCTTGT